>VMDR010002217.1:0-97595 GCA_007922815.1 Macrotus californicus | reverse complement strand
ATGAAAGATAAGGAGAGAATCTTAAAAGCAGCAAGAGAAAAGGAGACAGTAGCCTACAAAGGAGTGCCCCTCAGACTGTCAGCTGATTTCTCAAAAGAAACCTTGCAGGCGAGAAGGGGCTGGAAAGAAATATTCCAAGTCATGAAAGGCAAGGACCTATATCCAAGATGACTCTACCCAGCAAAGCTACCATTTAGAATGGAAGGGCAGATAAAGTGCTTCCCAGATAAGGTCAAGTTCAAGGAGTTCATCATCGCCAAGCCCTTATTATATGAAATGTTAAAGGGATTTATCTAAGAAAAAGAAGATCAGAAATAGGAACAGTAAAATGACAACAAACTCACAGTTATTAACAACTGAACCTAAAACAAAAATAAAAACAAACTAAGCAAACAACTAGAACAGGAACAGAACCACAGAAATGGAGATCACATGGAGTGTTATCAGCAGGGGAGTGGGTGGGGAGAGGGGGAAAAGGTACAGGGAATAAGAAGCATAAACGGTAGGTAGAAGATAGACAGGAGGAGGTTAAGAATAGTATAGGAAATGGAGAAGCCAAAGAACTCATATATATGACCCATGGACATGAACTGAAGAGGGGGAATGCAGGTGGGAGGGGGTGCACAGGGCAAAGGGGAATAAAGGGGGGAAATGGGACAACTGTAATAGCATAATCAATAAAATATATTTTTAAAAAAAGTTGTTTTCATTGTTTTACTTCTATTTGAAGGCAACACATGTTTACTATAAAAAAAAAATATGTGTATATATAGTTAATCCTACCCCAAACTAACCAGTGATAACAACATGCTGCTACCTAATTCTAGACATTTCTTTGCAAATATACACCTATGTATTTTAATAAAAACTGGAAATATATGACTTTCCTTTTATTGTGGTTTTAAAATTTAGCAAGTATTATAAACATCTTGCATTAATAGACTTGCCTCATTATACTCAGAGCACAGGATTCCAACAGGTAATT
This sequence comes from Macrotus californicus, assembly GCA_007922815.1. Lineage (NCBI taxonomy): Eukaryota > Metazoa > Chordata > Mammalia > Chiroptera > Phyllostomidae > Macrotus > Macrotus californicus. Next base: position 96,610 of record VMDR010002217.1, on the reverse strand, counting down.
ATAACTTTAGAACATTAGTTATTTTTACCTGTTTGATATCATTAAATATTTTGGTTGTTTTCAATTTTTTTTTAAAGATTTTATTTATTTATTTAGAGAGAGGGGAAGGGAAGGAGAAAGAGAGGGAGAGAAACATCAATGTGTGGTTGCCTCTCATGTGGCCCCCACCGGGCACCTGGGCCACAACCCAGGCATGTGTCCCGACTGGGAATCGAACTAGCAACCCTTCAGTTCACAGCCTGTGCTCAAACCACTGAGCTACACCAGCCAGGGCTCAATTTTTTTTACAAAGATTTTATTTATTTATATTTAGAGAGGGGAAAGGAGGTTCGAGAAAGAGAGGGAGAGAAACATCAGTGTGTGGTTGCCTCCCGTGTTCCCACCTACCAGGGACCTGGCCCGCCACCCAGGCATGTGCCCTGACTCAAAATCAAAGTAGCAACCTTACAATTTGCAGACTGGCACTCAATCCACTGAGCCACACCAACCAGGGCTGTTTTCAAATTTTTCATTAGAAAATATTTACCAAAAGACAAAACAAAAACAAAAAAAAACAAAAAAACCCACACCACAAATGTTTACTTTGTAATGTAGTAATCCTATTCTTGGGAAGTTATCTATCATAAGGAAATCATTATAAAAAGGAAAACAACATCTACACGCATAGTGTCATTCACTAAATAAGTAAGAGCCCCCCAAACTGGGAAAAAAATCAACAACGAATTAATGTAAACACGGGCACACCAATACAACAAAATCCAAGCAGCCGTGCATAAAGTAGCATGGAAGAGTTTACAACAGCCCCGACTGGTGTGGCTCAGTGGGTTCGGCATCGTCCCGGAAACTGAAAGGTCACTGGTTCGATTTCTGGTCAGAGCACATGCCTGGGTTGTTGGCGAGGTCACCGGCTTGGGGTATGTGAGAAGCAACTGATCAATGATTCTCTCACACATCAGTTTCTCTCCCTGTTTCTCCCTCCCTTCCCCTTTCTCTAAAAATAAATAAACAGGAAGAAAGAGTCTGTAATAAGATGTTAAGTACCATACAAAATACATAATGTAATAAATGTTTGAATATGGGCAAGTGAAGAAGTCAAAGAAAGTTGATCACAGTGATTGATTTAAAGTTAGGATTTATGATAAATCTGTCTTTTAAAAATTGTTCTTCCATATACTTAATAACATTTTCAAAATACATAAAACAGATGAAGACATCATCATCAAAAACACTGTAGCCCTAGCTGGTGCAGCTCAGTGGATTGAGCACGGGCCTTTGAACCCATTCAATTGAACCAAGGTGTCTCTGGTTCGACTCCCAGTCACGTCACAGGCCTGGGTTGCAGGCCGGGTCCCCAGAAGGAGGCATGCAAGAGGCAACCACACATTGATGTTTCTTTCCCTCTCTTTCTCCCTCCCTTCCCCTCTGTCTAAAAATAAATAAATAAAATCTCTTTTAAAAATGCTTAAGAAAACATTTTAGATACTAGGAGGAGGAAGAAAATAACATTTGAAATATTAAAATGCATTTTGATGAACAAACTCCTAAATTCACTTAACGATAGGTAATGCAGCAGGATTCAATTTTTAGCATACACCAATACAAAAGCAAAGATCATGCGTTAAAGGGGTGGGGAGTTCTGCAACTTTTACTGAGACCCACAGTAGCTTCAAATACCATTCTGAACCCTCTCAGGAAAACAGATCATTATGAGGGATGGTAAAAACACAAATAATGTAATAGTAACTGGTGTCAAACCTTATAAAAGGCCTGAAGGTCCCCAATGGGAGGGGAAACTGCGAGGTAATCTGGAAATTTGTCTTGCAGGTGAGCGATGAGCATGCCAAACTGGGTCCCCCAATCTCCTACATGGTTTAATCTAAAACCAATCAGAAACATGAGATAATTTTACAATGATAAACATGACCAATTTAGAGGAACGATACTCCAGCAGGAACCACCAACACAGGTGCTGGCACATCACACCGTTTATTCGGTTGTTTCTCCCACTGGTCCGCAAGCTCCATGAGAGTCAAAGACAGCATCTGTTATCTTTATTAACATACCGTATTTTGCCATGTGCAACGCACACTTTTTGCCCAAGTTTTTGAGGGAAAAACAAGGACACGCATTATACCTGGTATAATGACTACACACCCTGGGTGTAATAATCCCGTGTATAATGTGTTCAAAAGCGTGGGTGTGCATTTTACACAGGAGCACATGCTACACAGCAAGAGTGGCACACCCAGTAACACAGGCTGCACAGGCCAGGCCTCCAGGGTTTGTTGAGCAAATGAAGCTGCTATCAATGGGCTGTGATCTTTCTACCATGCAGTTCACCAGGACGAAGACAGCTGAGCCAGTGCTGGTCATTACCACAGCTCTGTGAAAATTTAACTTTTCAACCAATCATCTCTGCAATTTACACTGTGGTTCTCAGGCATCAGTGGACAAAACTCTACAAAATATATGTCAATTCAACCACTTCGCATCCCTCACTACTTTCAATTAATCTCAAACCACCAGATCACCTCTTGACTATTCAATATTCTAACTTCTTACTCTAGTTCTCCCTTCTTTGCCTGGCTTCTTGACCAGAATCCAGAAGCAGCCAGAGTAATCTTTAATTAGATTACAGACTAATTATTGTGCCCTGCTTAACTGGGCTTCACAGAAGTTGCATTTTTTACAAATTGAAGGCAAGCTTCTCCACTGGCAGAAATAATTGTGACTCGCTTTTATTTTGGCCCTCACTTTGTTGTGGTGGTCTGGAGCGGAACCTGGGGATCCTGGCTCCAGGAGCTTCCCATTACACTAAGGAATAAAATCCCGATTTCTACCAAAGCCTACAAGGTCCAGCAGAATTGGTCCCTTGCCAACCTCTCCCCATACTAGAATATAAACACCTGATATGCAGGAGGCACTCAAGAAATATTTGTGGAATGAATGGGGGGGGGGGTAATTTTTTCCTTGGTTCCACCCCTACAGATCCTAAAAAGTTTAGTTCAAAGGAGAGGCCCAGGACATAATTTATTTAAAAAGCCTACTAGATGATCAGAAGCAAAACCACACTCATGAATCACTTACTTAGTCAAAGATTCTGGCTCAAGCGACATTTACCATTTTCTACAGAACTCTCCAAAGCAAGAGTACACACCTTAGCACATCATATCCTGCAAATTCAAAGAGGCGGCACATGCTCTCTCCTATGATAGTTGACCTGAGATGGCCCACATGCATCTCTTTAGCTATGTTAGGAGAGGAAAAGTCCACTATAACCTAGGATAGAAAATAAAAGGAGAGATTTTTATAGACAACAATGTTATACTATAATTTGCAATGTGATAAATATAGCTACAGAAGCAATCATATTACAACATACAAATACACCAAAATAACATGTTGTACACCTTGAATTTACACAATGTAATTCATATGTCAAATATATTCAATAAAGAGATTTTTAAAAGGGACAGAAATATTTTATTCTGCTAACACATTCATTAATAACATATGTAATAACAAACTCAGACTTAAATAGTAGCTTGGCTCGTAATTCAACTGCAGTAAGTCTGATGAATCTACCTATCCATCATCAACTGAAAAAGAATCAGATTCGTTTATACAAATTATCTATGCTCTATCTCAGCAATTCATCAGAAACACGGCTGGCCACCTCAAATGCCTTCTGAAATAATGTGAAGAGAAAAACGGCCTCACAAGATCCGGGAAGAAGGCCACACTGCAGGTATGTTCACAATCTCAAATGTTAGTGATTAAACTTCAACATGACGCGTGAAAGCCCTTCCCAGTGATAGCACTTTTCGCACAGTTTTAAGTATTGGTCTATCAGTGAAAAGTTGTACCTTTTTGTTCTCTCCGAGGGCAGGCAGGCGGACACCGTTCACCAGGAGATTGGTCAACTGCTTTGACACAAAGTCCTTCCGTAAGTGGACATTAATGAAACCTAATGAACAGTGCAGGGGGAAAAAGTCAGACAGCCCATCTCTAAGGACTGCTCTCTCCCAAGGACTTTCTCAGCTTCTCTCATGCTGGCCCCAGGCGCTAACCTGGCTCTTCGGGACTCTGCGGACACCACCTGGGGCCTTGACGTGAGCCCTCCTGTCAGCCCCATTTTGGCCCTGACTTCAAACCTGACCGCTCCCCTGAAAGCTTACTTGATTCAGGGCCCCTTCGCTCCCAGCAAATGATCTGTTCATCTGTAAACAGAGAACAGCCACAGACTTATCTGACATCATCTATCCCTTTGCTGATGAGAAAACTCAGTCAAAAAGAGGCAAAGTAACTCATCTAAGATCAGGCAGCTAAGTCCAGACTAAAACTTCAGTTTCCTAACTCTCCATCCAAGGTGCTTTCACCATCTTGTTCAGCAGACAAGTCTTAATCCTGCATTTATATTTAAAAATAGTTTTCATTTTTATTTCGAAAAGGATTCAGCATCAATACAACTGCTTAAGAAGGGTAATAACAATGTCATACCAGGACCAGCAATTTCAACTTTTTCAATACAGTCATTGTCTGGGAGGTGTTTGGTAATGTTTTCGGCAATTTCTCTCGGATTAACTCTCTGTTCCTTGGTTTTGAGCATCTATAATACAGCATAAAACAGTTCATTACACAACAAGTTTTAACAAGTGACTGAGAAACGCACACTGATAAAGCACTAGATGCATTTGACGTAGACCAAACAAAAGGCAGAGGCAGAGAAGCCCAATGACTTGTAAGTGGACAGATTAAAGAATCAAGCATCGCCCTGGCTAGTGTGGCTCAGTGGATTGAGCTCCAGCCTGCAATCCATGGGGTTGCCAGTTCGATTCCCAGTCAGGGCACATGCCTGGGTTGCAGGCCAGGTCCCCAGTAGGGGGTGTGCAAGAGGCAACCACATATTGATGTTTCTCTCCCTCCCTTCCCCTCTAAAAATAAATAAATAAAATCTTTAAAAAAAAAAGCATCAAGCATCAACAGTCTCAGGACACAGAAGTGCCAAAACCATGTGATGTCCATTTCAAAATGAATTGCCATGTATACCTATAACCTTTTAATGAAGACATAATAAAGTCTTTAGTTCTTACGCTTATTTCCAAGGTATATTCGTTTCTTTCAAATCACGAAAGTGTGCAATACACAGACTTGGGTAATAACAAGCACCCTTATAAACTTAAACCCAACGAAGACATATAAAAACTACCAGGGAAAAAAATCTGGACTCTTAGATGAACTCTTTCTATTCAACAACCAAAAAAAAAGGCAAAGTCCCAAAGCAGGGCAATTAACCACAAACACATTAGACAATGTAGCTGTTAAAAATAGGGAATTCTGACTGAAAATGAAATACATCAGCCCACCTCAAAGACACCGCAGGTGCATCAAATATTTGATGAAAATGCCGGCTGGTGCATGGCTAACTTTTAATCCCTCACCTTGCAACACTTACCAGTGACATGCCATGACCCTGGTCATACGGGGGAAGCTCAGAAGCAAAGCAGCGTTGACACGGACTACGGCCCTTAAATATCGACGACACATGTAAAATCTAACCGAGTATTCGAGTCTGTGCTTTTCAAAAATTAAACACTTACATCCCCTTTTCTCAAGTTCTGCAGAATTGTGGAAAATGTTCTTTCTATTGAGGACACATGATAACTTACTACTATTTATGTACATGGTAAATACGATGACAATGCTTATGAAAATCAAACCAGAAGAGTGTGCTTCAGAAGAACGCAGTCACCTGAGAGATACCCATAGCACTGTTACACTGATAGTCCCCGAACTTGGGCTGCTGACTGGGTGTCACGACGAGCGGCGGGTTCTCCAAACCGGGGTATGCAGCCCTAATGGCACAGCCGAAGATCTCCTGCAGGCGGCTGTTGATGTTAATCATGTTTTTAGTTGGTTTGTTCCTTTCCGCTTGAAGACTCTGTAAGAAAAGAGTAAAAATATCTCAGTAAAATATTAAAGTATCGTAAGAACTTTCAAGGTCTTGAGAAGAACCGAAAGGTAACACACACTCCCAGCTCAACGCTCTCACACCTGGGGCATGCCGAGAAACTAAGAGGTCACATACGGCTCCCAGCAGGTGAGACGTGCACGGGAAACACACCGAGTTCTCCTTCTTTAGTTATCAGAACGTGGACTGGAAGGAGGGAGCACAGAGGGCTTATAAATACTCTTCTTAGCATCTCTAAAGTTCTGAAAAAATAGTATAAAATTTGATATGTGTGTGTGTGTGTGTGTGTGCGCGCGTATGTGTGTGTATATGTGTATGTGTGTGTATGTGTGTATATGTGTATGTATGTGTATGTGTGTATGTGTATATGTGTGTATATGTATGTGTGTGCATATGTGTATATGTGTGTGTTTGTATGTGTGTGTATGTGTGTGTGTGTATGTGTGTGTGTTTCAAATGCTGGAAGTGAAAACCCTATGTACAAAAACAAGGGAAAAAACCTTGTAAAGTATATAATTATCTAACTACTATGCTGTACACCTGAAACTAACACAAAATTATATTGAATGTAAACTGTAACTGAAAAACAAAAGTAAAAAAAAGTAAAAAAATGTATTCACATGTTCTCTTCATGAAAATGACCTCTTCCAAGCATGAAATGTATATTAGAAAAATAGGCCGTTTTGTCTTACTGTTTTCTGTGAAGAGGAATACATTTTTTAAGATGGTGTGTAACTAGCCACCTCTATTACTACATTTATCATACCTTCTCAAAACTATGTGTATCCCTCACCAGACTTCTGGAGGTAGGAAAAGTGCTTATTCATGGCCCTGTCCCTGGACACCTTGCATTGTACCTGCCAGGTAGCAGGTCAAGAAATGGTGACTGAACATAAATGCTTTTAATGGACTTCAAATAAAAATGTTGCTCACACAGCAATCATAATTTTATGTAAGTGAAAACGGCGATAATGGCAATAATATCAATGGCAACAATAATAAAAGCTATCATTAGAGTAGCGCTGTGTCAAGAACGGAGCCCATATGCATGGTCTGACTTTATCTACACAAGAGAACTGAGTCACCATCATCGCCACTTCCGTGTGGGCCAGAGAGTAAGGAACTTGCCACAATTAACAAAGGATAAACGGCAGGGTCAGGGTTCAAACTCAGTACTACTGGAGAGTCCCAGTTCTATACTTGACGTCATCACCCCTCAACCATACAGAAAAAATTATGTTCTTAAACTCACTAAAACTGATTTTTTAGTTAATCAATAATTGATCCCCTCTGTGATAACACTCAAAAAAAGGGGAAGATCTCCAACAGCAAATACTGAAGTTATTTAGATAGAATCCTAAGACCCAAAACCTACTACAAATACATCTCAATCTTTGCATTTTTAAAGGACAGGGGTACCAGTATACATGTACATATTCTTTTTGGTGTGTATGCGATTTAGTATTTGATTAAAATGTAATGCTTTTTCCCCAAGCTGTTTTACCTATGCAAGTCTCTTCTCTCCTAAACGGTAAAAAGCTCCACGAGGTTAAGAAATATTACATATGATACAAGCATGTCTACTATAACTCAACACCTCACATTATGCCAAAATTGTATCATAAAAATAACAGGCTAATGAGAAAATCAGCATCAGAAGCAGATGACTCAAAATCTATGTGACTTTGTAAAAGAGCACCACCACCATAGCCATCTGAGTATCATCATCGTTAGTTAGAAAGGTATCTGTAATTCCTAATAAGTACTACATAAACATGAGACTTTACCTTTGAAAGCGATATGGACAGGTCAGTGGAAGGGGATTGGAAAAGCTGAAGCTGCTGAGTTACTGAAAACAAAGTAAAATGCCTGAGACAAACCATCCAGTAAGTGTTCCTAAGCACGAGCATGAGGCCAGAGCGAGCCAGGAGCAAGGGGTGGGGGAATGGGTGACCCCCACGGTACGTTTTTCCATCTGTGGCTTGCTACTTTCTGTTGTGTTTGTGTGCCTGGTGTTCAGCTCAGGCGCCCTTACTCAGGAGGCCAAAGTATTTGTGGAACAACCAATGTGCCTTCCACATTACATTCTTCTCCTATTAAAACACGAGAGCGAATTTATACTACAGACACGTGTGTTAGAATACACCACACTTCCTTTTGTCTCTTTTACATAGTCACTAGCATATAGTAGGCATTTAATAATACTTTTGAACTGAAATAAATAGAACAGACAAATGAGTGTAAGTAAGTGCAACTGAATGCAGTAATCAAAAACGTTAAGACATTTGGGAGGGGGAGATTCTATGGGAAAGAAATTTTGTGATTTCAGAAGACTTGAAGACAAAGCTCCCTGAAGTAGAACAGATCACACACAGGCAATGACAAACACTTCACGGGAGAGGGACAGTCAGAGAATAAGATGGACAAATGGGACCTGAGCCCATGTGGCCTGGCTGGAAGCAGGCCGCATGCCAGAGAACCACAACGGGGGTGAGGCCATCCCCTAGGGTGTGTCATCGGTGGACCCGAAGGCGGGCTGAGACACGAAACCCCAACTAAAGCCAACTCCGTTTTTTTGACAAAACAGGTAGCACTTTCAGAGGATGAAGTCATTAAGTAACAAATACAGCACAGGCTACCTGGGAAAAACCATCCCGAAATATTAACTGGAAAAAGAACTCAACCACCGTGACACTACAAAGCAGAAAGATAAAACTGTAAGATAACCAGCTTATGGCGAAGGAGGGCTGCAGGTGTATTTTGAAACATTTCCCTTTGAATGATGCACTTATTTAAACTTCAAAAAAAGAATATATATATATTTTTATAAAAGGCACAGGCATAAACTGTTGCAAGAAATGTCTCAACATACTGGAAGCTAAGTTTAAGCTGGCCAAACAGTTGGTACGATGAAACGTTCCAGAGGGGGGACAGGTCAGCGCCGACTTCCCATCACTTGCACCAATCACTTCATGCTCACTTATCTAAGGTGGGAGAAAGAACAGCGTTTCTTTGCTCCTTTACCCAAATTCCTCAGGGTCAACTTTCTCAGGTAACAAGACGTTGTTTTAAAGATGCAATAATTCAAAGTGTAGAATGAAATCAGAAGCAAGGGACTCACCCTTCGAAGGATATTCAGCCGATACTTCAACTTTAAACTTTCTTCCTGCAGCTGCTCCAAATCTGGAGACGCGACTAAACAACCACCGGTTTTCAACTGGTCGATCTCAAGAGTCAGAGACTTAATCTCTTTCTCCTACGAAAGAAAAGGCACTCTGTTCGGTCCAGCATGACTGACGACTTCCGAGACGTAATAAACTGTACCGTAAACTTCCCCCGTGCACCTCTGCACCAGGGCACAGCACAGGGGACAAGGACAAAGGACTTTCCCTTTGATAAGGACTTTCCTTCCTGGAGGTCTTTGATGACATTAGCACATTACCCTCGACAATATGAAAACATCGAGTGCGTAGGGAGAGGAATAGGGGTGTCGGGCACACGAGGGGGTAAGCCTCATATCCCTAGTTTCTTTCTTTGGCTCAAGTGTTTGCCTTTTGCCCTTTTTAGGACAAAATGATTTTCCCAATTTCCCCCTTTGTTTCCAGTGTCTTCGGTCTTAGACCAGGCTTTTTACTCTAATACCTAAAGTTAAAGACATGCCAATTCAGAAGGAAGTAAAGCATCCAACCTAACTGCATTACTCAGGGAGAGAGGCCTCACTTGAAATTTCAGAATGTTTACCAGCACCTAACCACAACCAAAAAACAAAACAAAAAAAAAAACAGGTGCCATAAATAAGTACACATTATGCTCCAGGCGCTGACCTAAACACTTCAGAAATGACATCTGTAATTCTTACCACACCCCAGTGGAGGGGTGCTTATATCCGGACACTGACAAAGAACGTGCTTAGGGCAGTAAAGAACTTGCCGATTTACTCGATCAACTTGACTCTGTGACGGCTGTCATAGTACTTTAAAGCGCTTCCCTTCCTCTCAGCCCTCCCACTTTCCCTTTCACAAGCTGCGAGTGTGAAGGCAGAGAGCAAATTCCCGTTTGACAAGGAATACACTCCGGGGGCTTTCTAACATTCCTCTTGCTTAGTATCATGGAGAGAAAGGAGGATGAGCTGCAAATCAGAGCGCAGGGCTCCTGCTCTTACCCCTTCACTCTCTTCCTGTCCCCCACCCCGCCGGCCAAGAGGCCACGTGTGCACGGGGAAGGACGGACACTGAGGAGTGGCTGTAAAGAACTCCCTAGGCTCCAGCCCCCGGAGGGCGGGACCTGCTGTTCCTGCTGCTCTGCTGAACCTCACTGTCGCCCGGGCCCTGAAACGATGGGTTCTTTCCCTCCCATCCCTGGATGGGCGTTCACTTCCGAGGCAGCGCAAGCCAGGGACTCAGGACCCCGCTGCTCGCGTCGGAGAGGGACAGGGAGGCCCCCGCCTCGTGGCCGCCGCCTGGACGGTGTTGCGGCGGAAGCCGGGGCCTGATTCCTCCCCGCCAAGCACTTCCACTGGTCTCATGCGGACCCACCTGCTGCAGCAGCCGGGAGGACCACTGAGCCACCAGCGGGTCCATCCTCCTGTCAGCGTCTCAAGCAACAAGTGGCCGGAAGCGGAAACGGCCAGCACTGCCCGGAAGCGGAAGCCCTCGCCTCCCGAGGATTTGAGGTTGAGTGGGTGCGGCCGCCTCTGCTGCCCCCTGGCGGGATCCAGGATGCACTGCATGGAGAACCCACAGGGGAGACGGCTTGGATGAGTGCGGCTGCGCTCGGGTTCGGGTTTCGGGGGAGGGCAGAGGGGAATGGGGCCAGAGCTGCTCTGGGCTTGGACTGACTGGGACTGCCTTCTACCTACTGCCTCTGTCTCTCAAAGGCTTCAGTTTACCCTCTGCGAAATGGGAGCATAGCTTACATCTGTTATGTATTCAACAAGCGTTTCCTCTGCACATTACTCTGCACATTTACTCTAACACAAATGTGCCAGACACTATTCCAGGCACTGGAAACAAGTCAGACCTGGTCCCCCGCTCCCATATAGGCTACGTCCTGGAGTGAAGAGATACACTAGACAAAAAAGTAAATATCAGAGTCCCTGAGTGTGTGGCATTTGAGCTAAGCTGGGATGTAAATTCCGAGGACAGGGGCCTTAACTGTATTTCTTGCTCACTTTTCCCTGTAGTCCCACTACTTTAAAGCAGCAGTCTCTAAGTTTTTGCTCCTGTGCCCCATGAAAGAATTTTTAAAATTCTTACTCCATTGTAGATTTTTAAAGTTGACATCTGAAAACAATTGCCACAACTTTAGATAGTGGTAATGGGCTATTTTCTGGTATGTTGCTTCTTGTCTAAGTGCTCTCAGGTATTTTCCACTTGCCCTGGCTGGTGTGGCTCAGTGGATTGAGTGCAGGCCTGTGAACCAAAAGGTTGCCGGTTCGATTCCCAGTCAGGGCACATACCTGAGTTGCAGACCAGGTTCCAAGTAGGGGTGGGCGAGAGGCAACTGATGGATGTTATCTCTCACACATTACTGTTTCCCTCCCTCTCATTCTCTCTCCCTTCCCTTCATCTCCAAAGGTAAATAAAACCTCTTAGGAAAAACAAAAAAAAGCTGTGGAGCTACAAATTTAGTTCATCCCATTGATGGAAAATGTCTACCATATAATGTCAAATCATATATACTTAATTTTTTAAATAAGTTTGATCCTGGGACACCTTCTCATTTCTAAATTCAGAGAAAGACAGATGGGTTTGTGGATGGACAAATCAGTGGACAGGCAGATCTTCACCTTCAAGATAAAGCAGGAAGTGAGGGACATCTTTTTATTAAGCTCCTGTCATTTGGTGCTCAAGGGAGTCGGCCTCAGGAGAAATGCATTCTTGGAGTTCCTTGTTCAGTCCGTCAGTTTACACCCAGGGCAGGGGAGGGGTGTTATGCCTTTCCTTGCAGAAGAGATGTGAAATGAGAATTGGGTAACTGAGTTGGCAAGCACATCAACTTTAGGAAAGACTCTACAAAAATTCATGTCTGGAAATGGATTCTCCTAACACATCCAGGCCCACAGACCCCTTCGAATGCTTTCTTATACCCTGAGATCTCATACCTCAGCTTGGAAGACCCTTCACCTAGAGGGGAGCTCAAAAACTTTCTTAGTTGAATGAATAAAAGGGTTCTAGGCAGAGGTAGCAAATACAAACAGTCCGAGGCAGGAACTACATTTATTGGAAAACAGGAGGGCAACTGGGGGTCAGCAGTGGTGGAGAGATCAGTGAAAGTGAATGCTTCGGTACACCTCCTGTTCCACCCAGGAAGCTTCCTGCCAACTAGGAATGGCGAAGATGGGACTAACATCACCCCTGGGGTGGACACACTCACTCATTCATCTCACAAATATTAAGGACCCATTTTGCCTCTGCTACCACAGGAAACAAAGTTCCTGCTTTAGATCTCACATTCAAGGGAAGAGACAAATAATGGAACAGTGCTCTGAAGCCAAGAAATCAGATGACTGTGAGTGACCTGTGGGATGGTAAGTTGGATGGGGTAGCCCAGGGTGGAGAGGGCTCTTCAAGACGGTGAGGCTTGAGCTGAGATCTGAAGTGACACAGTCACATGAAGTGGGGTGGAGACACAGTGGAAGGGTACCAACCAGGCAGGAGCTCGCGGTGCAAAGGCTCTGTGTTAGGAATGAAGAAAGGACAGCATAGTTGGAATCTGACTGGCAGTTAAGTGGACAAATCATCAGCTTTCTTAGGAGCAGGGAGCACAAGACCGCCAATGAGCACTGTCGACTCGGTTCACCAGGCACACCACAAATAGAGCGAGGATGCCAGTGACCTCTGGTGCCCATGGCAATTGCAAAAGATTTGTAGTCAAAAGGCAACCATGGGTTTTCTGGAAGGGACGATCAGATCCCGTGAGGTTTGCTGAGTGTCTTCTCTCAGGCTAGCATTTTAGTCACCCCGTTTCTGCATAACCGCATGTAGAGAAACCACAGGGTTTCAGGACCGCATTCCTGAAAACCAGATGTGCAAAGTCCCTTCAATGAGGGCTTCTCATGACCACAACGCTGTGAAGCAGAGACCAGAGCCGAAACAGATTTTGGAGTCAGAACAGTGGACTGCATGCTAGCTCAGGCCATTTGCAATCCGAGTGACCTTGAGCAGGGCACGTCCCATTTCCAAGTTTGTTTCCTGAAGATTCTGGAGAACATACGTGCAGTTACGAGTGGAAGACTCTTTATTTATTCTGCAAACAGGATGTACTGGTGGTTGGCCAGTGACTGTTGATGGAAAATTCAATGCCCCGGCAGACACAGGGCCTTCTGCCTTCTGAAGAGGGTTGGTTCACTCCACAGATGCCCCACCAGCTGAAGTGACACACACGTCTCAGGCAGGATTTGCACAAGGAGGGTGTTTGGAGCTCTGCTTCACAGAAGCTGCTGCTGAAAGGGGCGAGGGGCTGACCTTTGCTTGGAATGCTCAACCCAGGAAACGGTGTGACTGAGTGAATAAAACCCATTGCATGACCCTCAGGTTCTACTGAGCACTGGACTCGGTTCACCGGACAGACTACAGAGCGAGGATGCATTTGACCTCTGATGTCAACCAACTCAGACCCCAAGGGGGCCCTTTTTCTCCTCTTCTCTCTGCAGGGTTAGCCCAGAAGCTGGAATCAAGGCTACAGGTAGTTTTCAGAAGAGAAAATCTACTCTTTAACCTTCAGGTGGCTAATGCAGGGGAAGGGCTCTGACTGGCCCAGCTTGGGTCCCGTGCCTATCTTTGGCCTGATAGTGGTGGCCAATGGGATGGGTCACTCTGACTGTCCAGCTTGGGTCATCTGTTCCATCGCTGCTGCCAAGCAGTGCCAGCAAGAACAGCAGCTGACTCACTGCTCTGCACTGTGCAGGCCCAGGGACCCCAGGAGCAGCGCAGAGCACACTCCTTGTGCTCTTGGACATACTGCAATCGACTGGGGATGTCGATACTCATCTGAAGAAACCGCAGGGCCAACCCTGAACATGTGGATGGAGCTTCACAAAGGGGAGTGTGTCGGACACTGAGGAGCCCAGAGACGTGACACCTGGGGAAGGAGGAAGCCCTGGCAGCCACGTCGGGAACAATGGTGGACTCTGTGCCACTGTAGGCTCCTTCTACGTGAGGAGAAGCAGCCAGGTAAGGAGTGGAGTGGGGATGTGGGGAAAGCCTCTGCAGCCAAGTGAAGGGAGCTCCACTCCCTCCATCACGCCCCGCCCCCAGTGGTCCCCAGTGGCTGGCAGAGAGGATGTGAGTGTCCCCTGCAGTGTGCGCAAAAGACTAACAGTTGTCACATGGATAAAAGCAGGTCTCTGGCCTCATCCGGTTGGCCAAGGGCCCCGGAGTGTATATTTTTAACAAGCTGGCCCAAGTGATTCAGATGTGGCTGGTGGTGTACCATGCCCCGAGGAAGGTGCACAGGATGGTGTCCAAGGAAAGAGGAAGGGAGAGGTTTGTCTGCCTGTTTGTTAAAGGCCGACTTCCGATCCTCTGCAACAGCCCCAGTGGACCAGTCATTTTTATGTAAATAGCAACTGAGTAGAGGGGTGGGCAAAAAAACAAACCAAATTAAAAAATCATCATCTGGACTGGCCAGGGATGGATATGAAGGAAATGGTTGGGCAGGGGAGAGTCAAACATCAGGGAAACACAGGTGAGGGAAAAAAAGAGATGGAGGAAATTCATTCAGAAAGGCCACTTTATTGATGGAGATGAAAAGTTCTCCACAGCCCTCCCTCACTCACTTCAGTGGTTTCACTGGGCATCTGAGACCGGCGTGGGCAGGCCTGTGGCCAGCTCCCTGCTGCCCACTCCACCTGAGGCGGCCACATAAAAACACATCACAGCTCATGAAGATTCCCAGACGCACCCCAGGGTCCCCCAGATAGTTGCTGTGAATTTTTAAAATATTGTACAAAATATGTTAAGTAGGAAAGGTCAGCTGTGCTGTGATTATCTGCAGGACGTCCTTTTAGGATTACCGTCCCCAAAATATTACTTACTTATTGCAGTGAAACCTCTAGAAGGTAGAACTGTGCAAAAAAAAAAAAGCAAAAAAAAACCCCCTAAAACAATTTTATTTTAAGAAGAGCAGCAACTGAACGCCGCTTTAGTTCATTTAAATTTTCTTTCTCAAAAATACATTCCTAAATATACAAACTATACAATCTTGACATTTTAATGCTGGTTTTGTTTTTGTATTTTTTTTCCTCTGAATAATAATAGAATCCAAACTAAAAAAATCTTCATCTTCAAACCTACAGGAGCGCTAGAGGCCTTGTGACTCGGTACCTTCATATAACACCACATAAATAACTTTAGCCACAGTCTGCGTTCACAGCGTGGTCAGTGAAACCAGGGAAATACTTTTCTGGTGATTAGACGTCGTCTGCAGAGAGGGTTGGGATATTCAGCCGAGGCCGGGTGAAAAATGCCATCTTCTCCCTGTAAGAGAGGCCATCGTCCCTGTAGAGCCAGAGTTTCCAACCGTTCTTTGTAGATCCCGTGGGCACGCTGTCCAGTGCATTGTACGTCACGTAGCAGCACCCCTGCCTCTGCTCCCAAGATGTCAGCTGCAGCTCCCCCACCCCTCCTGGCTGTGACAACCAAAAATGTCCCCTGTGGGGGAGGGGGCCACCCAAATCATTCCTGGTTTAGAAGCACTGCTTTAGGGGACATGAGCATGACCTTTAGTTAAAATCAGGGACTGAGAAGGGCCTTTGGGCCACTTCCAGTGTTCGTTTTAGATATCCACTGGCTTAAAAGCGAAGAGGCCCAAACATGGTCATCCAAATCACAGTTCCTTTGAAATGTTTTTTTAGCCTTGCCCGAGAGGACACTGCAAGTCCAAACGCAAGACTCTCTGTGGATGGGAGGCCCTCCTGTGAGCCACCTGGGTCTCGTACAACAAGAAAGTGCCTCCCCGAGATTCCCAGCAGGCAGCAGGCAGAGCCAGGAGGCTGGGCAGGCATCTGTCAGCTCTGCTTATTTATCAGTCGGCCAATCCTCTGCAATTACCAGTGACAGAAATGCTAAGAGAAAGGCCGGAGCAGGTGGCTCATTCATTAAACAAGAGGAGCTAACAAATTAGCTCAGGTTGTTGGGGACTGAGAAAGACAGCGAGGGAAGGCAGTGCAGAGCACACGGACCACCGGGGACGGCTTGGCAGAGGATGAACGTCTCTGACAGAGCTGGTGCTCTGCTAGACAAGGGACCATGGCGCAGGGGGGCAGGGAGATGGGGAAGGGCACCGAGGCTGGGTAGGTGGGGTATGAAAGGGAAAAAAGGCAGGCTGGCCAGCAGGGCGCCCACTTGCTTACCTGAAAGACTGCACTTCTGGGGGCTCCTTACAGCTCTGGCCTCGAAGCCTGTGCACGTCCTTGGCGGCCGCCCGCATCATCTTGTCTGTCTGCAGCTCACCCTGGTGCTCTGCGCGGTCCACCTGTAGGGCAAGGGCAAGGGCAAGCAAAGTCGTGAAGCTGTGGAGACTGCTCTGGGCCTCCAGCAGTGGGTCAGCCAAGGAGAACCTTCCTCTAGCACAAATGAGTTTATTGTAGTCCAGAGGTCTGCGCGTCCACAACAGGCACCCTTGCTCTTCCTGTTCCACTGTAGGGTCCTCTTTATTCACAGTGCTGAGGGAAAGTGGGCCCACTGTGGGCCCACCATCTGGGACAGTGGCCAGGTATCCAGAGCCAGGGCACTAAACACCTGTGTGGGCCTGTCAGAAGTCAGGAGATGAGGCTATCTGGTGAAATGTGTACTACTTCATCGAATCCTCCCTCAGGGCCAACCTCGGAAGGTAGATTTTATAATGACCTCTATTTTACCGCCCAGGAAACAGAGGCTCGGACATGTTAAGAAATTTCTTTAACATCAAACTACTAAGATGTGGTAGAAATAGAAATCCAATTCCAAGTTGTGCAGTGTGCTCAACTTTAGGTACATTACATCCCTTCCTCTTTTTTAAAGATTTTATTTAGTTAGTTTTAGAGAGAGGGGAAGAGAAGGAGAGAGAGGGAGAAGCATCGATGTGTGATCACCTCTCACACGCCCCCTACTGGGGACCTGGCCAGTAACCCAGGCATGTGCCCTGACTGGGAATCGAACCGGTAACCCCTTGATTTGCAGGCCGGTGCTCAATTCTCTGAGCCATGCCAGCCAGGGCTGCACCCCTTCCTCTCAGTACAAACCTGTTTAAGTACATTTGAGAACAAACCATGGAGAGCCCTGAAATACCCACGTACTAGACACCTGACAACACTGCACAAAGAATTTTGGTCAATGAAGCTGCTGTTTAAATGGCTCTTTAGTAGGTGATTATCAAATAGCTGTGGATGTACTATATATAATTTACTATTTGAAAGGGTGAGTTTCCTCAGTTCTTATTTTCTTAAGGCAGGGTCCGTTATACTTATTTTCTTACCTCTTTTTGCCTTGGCTACCTGGAAGCTCAGAGGTAAATGGAATAGACAACTATCATTAGGTTAGGAATATATTTTCTTCTCTTCCATAAAGCTTCCTGTAATTTTCTATTTCCCCTTAGTGCTCTTATTAAATTCCTGTTCTTCTGTTCTACGTATACAGGGTATAAGTAATAAATTAGAAAGAAACTTTTGTTTGGACTTTCCAAATTGCCCAAGTCACTCTGAAGCTCCCACACTAGTCTTGACCTAAGAAGTCCAGCACAGCTTCCCTGCTCTCAGGCATCACCACTGGCATTAAGAGCTGGGACTTGAGCCCTGGCTGGTGTGGCTCAGTGGATTGAGCGATAGCCTGCAAACCAAAGGGTTGCAGGTTCGATTCCTGGTCAGGGCACATGCCTGGGCTACAGGCTGGGTCCCCAGTGGGGGGCATGTAAGAGGCAACCACACATTGGAGTTTCTCTCCCTCTCTTCTTCCCTTCCCTTCTCTCTAAAAATAAATAAAATATTAAAAAAAAAGAGCTGGGACTTGAGCTAATGGCCTTCCCAACAATCCCGGCACACACCCTCTGTACATGCTCCTTTGCATTGTCTGGCTGGGTATAGACAGAACTAGCGGAGGTCTGTCTTTCCTGCCATGGGTGGCAATCCGGGAGTGGTAGGTGTTATAAAAATGAGTTGAAGAGGCCTCTGTTTATTGACCTCGTGCTGCTTAAATTTTTCATGGTAGTCTGTGACCTGTTAGCTCAAAAGCCCACTGGTGCCAAACTCAAATTTTTACCCATCCAGCTGTTTTACATATAGCTCCAGCAAGCAGGTCTTGAAACCGTTTAGAACCTGCCTGCTTTGCTCACCCTGTGAAGATGCACCCATCATCTGCTAGCTATAGATAAGACACACCTTGGGGCTATCAAGGGCCCTGAAATGCTGCTGCTTTGGAACTCTTTTTTCTAAAGAAAAGATTTTATTTATTTATAGAGATAGAGGGGAAGGGAGAAAGAGAAACATGGATTGACTGCCTCTCTCATGCCCCCAATGGTAGGTGAGGTAGGGTGGAGCCAGCCCACAACCCATGCATGTGCCAAGACAGGGAACTGAACCAGCAACCTTTCAGTTTGCAGGATGACACCCAACCCACTGAGCCGCACCAATCAGGGTTGCTTTGGAGCCCTCTGATGCAGAGACTCCTTCTGGTGCTGTTGAGTAATGTCATCTAGATGCATAAACCCCCGCCCCAACCCTCCTAGGCGTTCCCTTGTCCTTCTGACCTCTAGGTGTAGCCCCAGAAAAGTTGTCTCTGGGAGGTGCCCATGCTGGGAGGGACTTCTCCGGCATGGAGACTTACGAACGCGGTGCTGTCCTAATAAAACTCACTGCGTGCTAATGCCATTTTGTAGTCCTATCTTTCTCCTTGAGCACCCCTGAAACCCCTCGAATGCAGTGCAGGAGGGCAGAGGAGTGAGCAGGCTTGTGTTCCCCGCACATCACCACCAAGCCCTGCCACGGTGTATGGCTCTCCGCTCTGGTGATACCTGTTCCCCGGGACTTCACAGGCAGGCCTTGGGCCGGGCCAGTGTTCTAGATTTACTGCTCAAGTGGGTGCTACAGCACAGAGCAGGTGCCAGTGTTTGAGGAAGGGCTGAAAGAGTGAATAGATGTGTGACTAGTAAGGGCTTGCACATACCCACACGGAAATGCAGCAAAAGGGCCGGACCACCAGGTCAAGTTTGGTAGCATTTACTGGGCAAAGGGATTCTTTGATCCTTTTGCTGATGGACATGAAGGGCCCCGGGAACACCCTGAGGGGGCCTCAAGATTGTACGCTCCCATTTAAAGATCCGGTTGCTTTTCCCCTTGCAGCAGCAGGCGATGTTCAAGGGCGGAGCGCACCGCCCCCTCCCGTCGCACCTGCTTCTCCAGCATCCTCAGCAGCAGGCGGAAGCGCTCATCTTCCCGCAGCCACTGCGGCAGCTCCTTTTCCCCGTGGCTCCTGGCTTGCTCAAGCTGCTGCTTGAGCTCCTTCAGCACCGAAATCTCCTGAGTCAGCTGGCTGTGCCAGGTCCTGGTGGCCTGCAGGTCTAACTCAAGGTCCAGCGAGGTGCGGATCAGGCGGTCGCTGCGCGGGCATTTGAAGGATGAAGGCTGTGGGGGCAGGGATGGCTTTGACTGATCGGTACCTGGCCGGGACTAGTGGGCCCACATGACCCCTCCTCTCATCCTCAGATACCCTCCCTCCTTCATTCATCAGCAGGCTTCCACTCCCTCAAAAATGCCCCTCCCCCATGGCCTGCCTTGGGTTCTCCCTTTCTACAGCTCCTGTTATATTGAGTATGTTTACACCATGACCTCGGTTCATTTGCACAATCCCAGGATGTCCTGTTATTGTGGCACAGATGAGGCTCCCAGAGGTTAAGTCACAGGTCATAAGTGGTAAAGTGGAGATTCTACCCCAGGCCGCTGGCTCAACACCCCATTATGCACTGCCCACACTGGGCCCAGCTTTCTACCCTCAGGGTCCTCAACGCCCCCCTTCCCAGTCAATGCGTTCTTGCCTCTCCCCTGATCTCAGGTTGTTTCCTTAGTACACGCCTGCTCCCCCTTCAGAGCTGAAGCCATGTCTTCCTGACTTGGTGTTCCTGCAAGGAACATCTACTATTTTTGTGTGTGTGGCATCTACTCCCCGAGTCTTAGAGGTAACTAATCACCCTCCTTTGGCATCCATGCCTCCTCCATGCTCAATGCATTTGGGTCGTGTGGGGCTTCGGGGACAGGACTGTGACCTAAACTTGGCAAATCAGAATCACAGTGATCGCTTCAGGGGTGATACTCAGTTTTGGTACCTTTGCTGAGCTATTTGGGAAAAAGGCAATGTCTCTGCAGGGAGATTCTTAAACCAGCAGGATATAAACCTAGAACTGGTCATGGTCCCCTTCAACAAACACCACATGGGTGACCCTGGTTAAGAATTAAGCTAGAAGAGGAAGGTGCAGGAGGAGAGGAGGGAGGAGAAAGAGGAATAAGAGGAGGAAGAATAATAATAAGAAATAATAATAATAATAGTTATTATTTTTAACCTATCTGGAGGGAATAGTCATGAGGGGGAGCTGAAGCTCGGTCACATTCTTTCGACTCCTGGATCAATCTAAACCTGGACTTTCCATCAAACGAACCAATAAATCCTTTTTATTTTCAAGCCATATTCTTCAGGTATCTGTATGCATAAGACCTTGAGTAATATAATAATTAACTCTCCTGCCATCAAAACCCAGTAATGATTAAAAAAACAGCAACTGACTGCGGGAAGCTGAATTCTGTGCTGGCCTCCAAGATTGCCAGCCCCTCACGTACACACACAGTATGATGTCAGCCCCCTCAGTGTGAGAGAGACCTGTGAATATAATGGGGAATCACTCCTGTGATTAAGTAACTAATTGGTTGATGTTGAGCTAATCATCCTCGGTGGGCCTGCCCTAATCAGGTGAGCTCTTGAATGACAAACTGGCCCTTTCCGGGTATCTTCTGCCGGCCTCCAAGAAACCATGTTATGTTTTGGAGAGGGCCACGTGGCAGGGGCCTGAGAATGACCTCTATGAGCTGTGAAGAGCTCCAGGCCTGCAGCTAGCAAAGAAATGCAAGGAAACGAATCCTGCTGACCCCTCAAGGGGGCCGGGATGTGAAACTTTCCCTGGTCAAAATTCTAGATGAGGATTCAGGCAGTCAACACCTAGCCCTCAGCCTGGTGAGACCCTGAGCTGAAGGGACTGTTTTAGGCTGTTAAGTTTGTGGTGACTTGTTAGGCAGCAACAGGAAGCAAATACAATGACGAACAAAGGGACTTGAGAAATGGCCTGTTAGCTGTTACTATGAGACCTATCCTCACTTACACTTGTAGACTTTCAGGAATACGGAACAGCTCAGTGCAGAAGTTCTGAGGCTTGTCTAGGGTGAGCATTGTGTCGCCTGTGCTTATAAACGCGCAGGGTCAGGGAATCCAGCTGAGGATCTATGTGGCTTAAGTTCTCAGAGTGAGAAGTGAAGATTCTTTTTCTTTGCTCTGACTGATATCCAATCTTAGAATCTTGCTGGACACACACAGGGCACAGCTCAGGCCGTGAGTGAATGGAGGGATGCGCAGACCAGGGCCCTGGCCCAGCCTCTGGATTCTCCTGCTGCTTGGGCATAGAGCACCTGAGGAAAACGTGGACTCAGACCCACCATCAAGGACTCCCTTACTAAGCCATCCCCTTGGGTAAGTGCAAGAGAAGGTGAAGAAGGGGGAACTTCTGCAGGACTCGCCTTGGAAGGGGGTTTTAGGGAACACAGTGGCATTTCTCCCTCCAGAACCCTTTCAGGAGCTTGTTAAAAATGTAGTTTCCAGGCACTGAGTTACGCTGTCCAGGAATGTGGTCTTGGAACCTGCACCATCAACAAGCTCCCCAGGAGACCCTGCAGCACCAGCTAGCCACAGAAAATAGGAAGGGGTGGGGGACCCAGAGTGGGCAGCAGGCCGTCCCTGTCACCAGAGACCATGCCCACCTTCTCCCACCCCCAGCACCCTCTCCTTTTCCTGTGCACCCTCTTCTGCCTACACTGCTTTCTCCTGCTTACTCTCATTCTGCCTGGAGATTCAGGGGGAGGGTGGTGATTGACAGAGGACCAACTCCTGATTCTGGCAGTGAGAGGCTGGCCCCAGGAGACGTGGAGGAGCCTTCCCCTGCCTGGGGCTGCTGGCACACTGTCCTTTCCCTGCACGTCTGTCACTCTGCTCTCTGTCCTTCTCTTTCTGATATTCTGGAAGCTGGGTTTCTTCTAGTTCTGCAAACTCACCAGAACCGCTGCAAAGTCTGTGTTAAAAGCGCAAAGAGGGCAGGGTCCGCCACATCTCCCGTAGCCCTGGCGTGTTAAAGTCCGTGTCAGGAGTCAGTCCTTTGCCTAACACCACCCCACCCCAATCCTCAGCCAAGTCTCCATAAGGAACGGCCAAGATCTCTCTCAGGGACAGCCATGGCCTCTTCCCTGCGTGTGTTCAGCTGGACTGAGAGAAGCCCAGGCACATCTACCTGCTTCCAGTCGGTGCCGGGGTGCCCAGCTCCTCTGCCAGCAGGGAGGGTTGTCAGAACCTTGACCACTTAATCAGTGGCCCCCACACTGAGCAGAGTCTGGTGTGAGGCAGACTCCCATCAATGACCTTGGGTTGTTGGATTTCTACCCAGGAAGGCGCTTCCCCAGAGCGTACTCAGGCCTTACAGCTCACAAACGTCCACATGCGAAAGCCATCGTGGTCGCAATGGCAACGACCTTCACACCAGTGGCTGCGCTAGGGGAAGTGAGGGCGAGCAGGAGGCTGTCTTACCCGCTTCATCCGGACGCTGCGGCGCTCCAGGGAGTTTCGAACAAAAGGTGGCTTCTTGGACAGTGTGGAGCTGTCACTGTCACTCCGATTCAGCTGCAAGAAACACGTCATGGAAGTTACTGAAGGTCCAAGTGCGTCAGAAGGCACACCGGGGTCAGCAGCGTGTTTCCCCCAATTGGCCCAGTCCTTCTCTCCTGTGCAGGGTCTGAGTTCCTGCGCCCTGGGCCCTGCAGGAGGTGGGTTTCATTTCACCTTCCTTTCCCATTCCAGGGGAAGGTTCATCAAGCACGTTCTTGGCACACTGCCTGCTGTGACCTGCTGCACATTCGACATCTCATCGAATCCTTCCAACAATGATGTGGGATAGGAGTATCCCCCCTTCACCATGGGGAGAGAAGCCTGGGACTTGCCCAAGATCAGCAAGTTGGTAGCAGTACAGGAGGGCTGACACCAGACAGTGTGACTCCAGGATGTTAATGACCCCTTGATCTAGCCCAGGGCTACTGGCAGTGACTCTTCCCTGTTGCCCACAGAGCCCGTCTTAACAGCTCAGATGGAGTTGCGGTCAAGACTGACAGATACAAAAAAGAAAAACAGCCCTAAAGCAAAACCTCAGGGATGGTTTGCCTGGGGAAGGTGGGCAGACAGGCGCGTGTGGGCTGTGCCCATCATGGCTCTGTCCACCTCAGGATCCTTTCAGTCATTTACTTGTTTGCAGCCTCCCCAGAAGGCTGACACTCTCCACCCATGGTCAGAGGTCAGGGCTGTGGTCAGATGGGTACTCTTCTATAGCAGGACCGGAGAGGGAGGCTGGGATGACAGCACCTCCCACGATATGTGGGTGGGGGTGAGTCACACTTCCCCGTGGGTGGCATTGCCGCAGGCAGATGCTGTAGAGCCTGTTTGTTCTGACAGCCATCAGCCCACTACTGCAGGTCTCTCCTGAGACACTGTCACATCATTTTTGGGTTATTAATAATTATTAGTGATAATGATATTACTAGTCCTGCCATGTGGAACACAGCAGCCCGAGGGACGTAACTGATGAGATAGTACTGCGTTGGGCAGAGTCTCAACCAGAATAATAATAATAATAATACGGTCATGTGGGCAGAGCACCTACTATGTGCCACGTGCTTTAGTGATAGTTTCATCACTCAAATAATGTGCCATGAAGATAGGGTTGTTCTACCCGCAAACAATCCTAATGGAGGGAAGGGAGACCCAGAGAGATGGATGCACTTTTACAAGTCGTACAGCTAGTGAGCACCAAAATAAGAGTTCAAGGTCTAGTCTGTCTGACCCTAAGGTCACATCCTCTCCTGGCCCCAGGATGCAGGTAGGGCTTAGAGATGAAACTAATAGACAGACAGAGGGATGGAACACCTTGACTGGAGGGCATAGTAGAAACAGACAGGCTGGATATCATTCCAGAAGGGAGCTTTATCCTGCATGGCTTCAGTCTGAAGGTGGCACTCATAGAATATGTCATACCAACTATTTGTATGTATCAGGACAACTGATCCTTAACTCGTAATTGATTGCGAACAAGCAGGAGGGGAGATGTGGTTGGAATTGTAATAGCATAGCAGGAACCAGTTACTGGGCCTTTTCCATCCTTTACCTAATTCAGTCCTTAAAACAACCCTATGAAGTCTGCCTATTAACTCCACACGGGGAAACTGGCTCAGACGTGGCACTTGCCCAAGGATGCCCAATATCATGAGAGGAGCCAGGATTTGCACCCAGATCTGTGGGGCTGAAGGCCACCCCGAGGAAACAGGTGCCCAGGGAGGGGGGCAGGGCCACATGTTTGCTTACCCGGCACACGTACTGGCTCTGGGGTCCGGGGGAGAAGGTCTTGGAGCGGATGATGGTGCTTCCTCGAAGAAATGGCGCCGGGGACGGCGTGCCCACCCGCCGGTCCTTGGGCCGCACCACTGTGGGGGATGGGGCTGGGGTCTCTGTGTTGGTCTCTTTGTCCACCTGAGGAAGAAGCCACGGCTCTGAGACCACAGAGTTTCAGCCACCCACCCCAAGACTCATGGGGAACACTCCCCGGTTGCTCCCCACTCTTGTCACTTCGCCTTTGTCCCACAGACACAGCTGGGAGTTTCCTTCGCCCCCACCCTGCCCATCCAGGAGGTGCCCAAGGCCCCGAGTGCCGGCCCCTGTTCCTCCATGACACTTGTGGGTTGGGGCTAGTGGAGGCATATTCAATCCCCAAACAAGCTCACATGAGAGCATAGGTGC
This sequence comes from Macrotus californicus, assembly GCA_007922815.1. Classification (NCBI taxonomy): domain Eukaryota; kingdom Metazoa; phylum Chordata; class Mammalia; order Chiroptera; family Phyllostomidae; genus Macrotus; species Macrotus californicus. The sequence goes on along the minus strand of VMDR010002217.1, from coordinate 71,578 downwards.
CTTAAGCACAGGTGGCCTGGACTTCTCACCTCAATACTTAATGTGCCACATGCACTTTGTCAAGGTCACACCCAAGGCCTCCACTGCCCCAGCCAAGAACAGCCGATGTTTCCTTGGAATTATGGAGGCAACCAGCCAACCTCGTTTCTTAAAGCAGGTAACCAGGATTTTCTATCGTCCCTTCATGGCAGTCACCAGCAAAAGGTAAACAAACAATAAACACCTAGAGGCAGGGCCTCCATTAGCCCTAACAATGTCTTTGGGTAATTCGGAAAAAGGAGCCCCCTTTGGCTGGAGACCACTGCAAAACGCTGCCCCCTTGGTGTGGAGCAGTTGGAGGGTTCCCCTGGATTCTTCTCAGCACCCCCTTGTGCAACGCATGACCTGCAGCTCTGCCCTCTGGGCACCCGGCTCCAACACAGGGGGATGCTCTATTTCCAGGAGCCTCAAGGTGGAGAGAACAGAGATCTCTGTGGAGTGTCAGTCCTGTTCTAACTCGTAATTCTAGTGCAGCAGGGAAACAGGGGGCAAGGGGAACTTGACCATCAGATACTTTCTCCTACTGCACTTTGGGCCAACCCAAATGCAGAAATACGTTCCTTCGAAACTGTCGAACCTGTCTGCAAGGTGAGTATTACTGTGTCCAGTTTGGAGACAAGGAAGTGAAGGCTGGAGAGAAATGAAGTCATCTGCCTGTGATCACACAGCCAGGGAGCAGTGGAGGCTGCATTTGGACCCTGACAACAAAGCATGAGGTCTGTCCAGAGGAACGGGGGGGGAGCGGGGGGGGGGGGTGCCGTGGGGAAGGCATGACAGAGGTAGGGGCAAGTCTGCCTCTTCTGGTTTACTGTCACTGAAAGGAGCCAAATTACAGGCAGGGACACCACAATACACCTGCTGCAGGTCGCTCCATTCCAAGGGCCTGTCCCCTGAGGCTGGAGGACAAGATTTAACCATGGACCTCCTGTGACTGCTTTCTCAAGGACTGAGGGCTATTTCCCTCTCCATCTCCCTGGCACTCCCTACCTTTAATGCTGGGCACTCCTCCATATCTGGTGAGGATTTCTCAGCGAAAACGGCCTCCTCTCCCTCCTCTTCCTCCTCCGCAGCAGCCTCGTCACTGGTCTCTTCCTCGAACCTCCTGTGATGACAAAGAACTTTGTTTACTCATCTGAGTAAACAGAGACCCCTCTGATCTGCTCACTTGTCTTTAAATGCACCCAGGGCAGGGCTTCCGAGCCTTTTCAGAATTGGGTGCACATTTCTTTGGGAAAAAAAAAAAAAAGATGGAAAAAAGGTCAACGTTAGTGAGGGGTAATTAACACAGAACAAAACATGTTTTCAGCATGCAGTTTGGTAAGTTCGATCCGTGTAATTCCCGGGTAATCACTACCATAATACAGACCACCCCATGGCCCCAGAAGGTCCCCTCAGCCCCTTATTCAGTTCATCTCCCACTGACCCCAGCCCAGCACTGATCAGCTTTCAGTCACTATGGATGAAATCTGATTTTTCTAGCATTTCATAGAAATGGAATCAGATAGTATGTGCTCTTTTGTCTCTGGCTTCATTCTCTCAGCCTTAGGTTCCTGAGATTCATCCATGTTAGTGACTGTATCATTAACAGTTCAGTCCTTTTTTTATGGCTGAGTAATATTCCATTTGACAGACAGGCCACAATTTGTTTAGCTCTTCAGCAAGGGATGAACTTTTGAACTGTTCCCCTCTCTCAGCAATTATAAAGAAAGCTTCTACAGACATTCATGTCGATACAGGTCTTCATTTCTCTTGGATATTGTGTTGGTTTGCCAGAGCTGCCCCAATAATACTGGGTGGCTTAAAATAACAGAAATGTCTCTCTTGCAGGTCTGGAAACTAGAAGGCGAAGATCAAGGTGTGGGCAGCTTTGGTTTCCTGAGACCTCTCCCTGGGATTTGCAGATGTGGCCACCTTCTTGCTGTGTCCTTGCACGGTCCTCCCTCTGTGTGCATACCCTTGAGGTCTCTCTTGTGTCTTCAAATGTCTTCTTTCAAAAATACCAGTCCTATTGCATTAGGGCCCATCGTAACTTTAACAACCTCACACTAACTTAGTTATCTTTTTAGGTCCTTATCTCCAAATACAGTCACATTTTGAGGTCCTGGGGCCAGGGCTTCAATGTATGAATTTTGAGGGGACACAATTCAGACCCTAACAGCGTGTCATACCTAAAAGTGGAACTGCTGGGTCACACAGCAAGTATGAGTTTACCCTCTTAAGAAACCGACAGACTGGTTTTCCAATGGGGCTATCTATGCCTCTTGGCATTCCCACCAGCAACGTGATGAGAGCTTCGGTTCCTCATCTAGACTCGGTCTGAGGAGCCAGTGAGAGGTGTCAGTCTTTAAATGTCGTCCTTCTTCTGGTGTCTCCCCACCTCTCACCGTGCTTTTTAACCGGCACTTCCCTTTGAGACTCTGCTCATGCACTTATTGACCACCCATATAGCTTTCTTCGGCAAAGCACCTGTTAGAGTCTTTAGTCCATGCAAAAGCTGAGTCGTCTTTTTATTATCAGAGTCCATTATACACTCTGGTCTGCAAATATTTTCTCCAAGTCTGTTGCTTGACATTTTACTTTCTAAAACGGTGTCTTCCGAAGAACAGAAGCCTCTGATCGTGATAAAGTCCAACTGACCCGTTTTTTTGAATGGTTTGTGCTTTTTTACATTCTATCTAAGAAATTTCTGCTATCCTAATGTCACAAAAAAATTTCCTCTTTATCTTCTTTTAGGAGTTTTATAGCTTCAGATGTAATGCTTAGCCCCACAATCCATTCCAGATTAATTTTTGTACATGATGCTCAAAGTTCGTTGTTTCTATGTGGGCATTCAATTGTTCCAGCAGCATTTGTTGAAGAAACATTACTTTTGATGATAGTCCTCGAGATCATCCTTTCCCCACAGACTCCACGGCTGGAAGGACTTGCTGTGACAAATGTCCTGGATTTGTTGATTAGTAATTTATCTCTATTCCTATCTTTCCTTCTCAAAGACACACATAACTGCCAGGCTTCTGAACAGCATGAGGCAACATTACCACACTGAGCAGGAGGAGTTCCAGCCGAGAGCAGAAAATCCGACATCTCTAGCTGGCTCCCCGAGACTGTGGATAAACATAAAATCTCCCTTGGGATTTTCCCAGTGCGGAGGACATATCTTGGATCACTACCCCCCGCCCCATGATTAAAACCTCCTCTGCACTTCGATTGGGACTTGGCAATGCCAGGGGCTTTGCTCTCCCTCCTTCACACTTGCAGCCTGTCTGTCTGTCCCCCTGTAAAAGAGACATTAAACATGGGAATATGCAAGGAGCCACTCCCTAAGAATCCCACAGACGCCACGTTAACCAGCGCTTACAGAGGGCTTAAAAAGCTCCAGGTGCTGCACTCAGGCCTTACGACAGGGTGGCAGGTTATCACTGTCTCCGTTTTATAGCCTGAAAAGCTGAGGATCAGGGAATTGAGAGCGCCCGTCCAGTGTCACCTGCTGCTAAGTGGTATGGCCTGGATTTCCACCCAAGTGTGCCCACATCCGCTAAGTGCTCAGCCACTACAGAAATCTCCTCTTTCTGACTGTGAGTCTGACCTAAATATTTCCAGAAATGGGGAAAAGAAACCCACCTCTAACTGTAAAGAGAAAAATATTTAAAATAGACACCTCTTTACCCTTTGCAGTGCCAAAATAAGCAATATCAGATAATCCCATGGGCTGGTGAAGGTCTGGGGAATAGGCTCATCCCAGCAGGGGGAAATAAGAGCATCCAGTTCATATTCTGAGGCTGACGCAGCAGCACCTGCTGCGCTACAACAGGGACACATTGCTGATTAAGTGCTGTAGTTGGACAACACTGGTGTCAGAGAGGGTGAGGGTGCAGGTGCAGGTGCAGGGGGACTCCCAAGCACTCCTGGTAGGAACCCTGAACAGTGCAGCCTTATCTCAGAGCTGTTCTGCCACTTCTCAGCATCCGCCCTTGACAAGCACACCCAAGTTCCCAAAGAGGCCAACACCACGGTTTTCACACTAGTGTTGTCTGTGATTATATTCTGTCCTACTGTTTAATATTTTTAGGGTTTTGTTCGGGTTTTGAATCTTAAAAAAAAAAAAATTCAGTCTTCTGATTAGATGCACTAACAGCAACCTAACCAGAATAAAAAAGGGGGCAAGACAATGGCACCCTGGGCCTTGGGTGCTGAAGGAGGAGGGGCGTGAATTAGAACAGAGGGCTGGTCTCCTGGAGGCCTCGGCACGTGACGCCAGGCGCTGGCAAGGCTAGTTAACATTCCAGGACCCGAAGAGGCCTGTGGCCCGGGGGGTGGGGGCTGCAGATGGATTTACCCCAACAGAGCAGCTCTGGGGTTCTCAGCCCTCTTTGTAAGTCAGTGTCTAGGGAAGTCTGAATGGTCAGGGGTGGGGAGAGAGGGGGCCACAAAGGGAAAGAGAACAGAAGGCAGTTGCTAGGCAATGGCGTGAAAAGTCTCAACACAGGCTTGGAATTTGGGGAAAACCAGTGATCTTGTGCCAGGGTTTTGGAAGACAGGTCCTAGGCCTATTTCTGGCATCAGAGCTTTGCCTGTGTGGATCCCAGCCTGGCCCAGCCATGTGGTGGAGAGGAGAGAGGGAGGGAGAAAGAAGGGAGGTGGGGGGAGAGAGAGAGGAGCAGGGACTGGGAGGGAGGGAGGGAGACAGGGTGGGGGAGGGAAAACGGAATGGAGACAATTTTTAGAAAACTCTAAAATAAACAAGTGAAGATACAAAAATTAGGGAACAACCATAAAGGAGACTCGGAGAAAGGTGGACCAGAGGGCCACATCCAGCCTGTTTGGACAGTTCAAGCTAGGAATGGTTTTTATATTTTTAAATGGCTGGAAAAAAAAATCAAAAGAATGATTATTTCATGATATGCAAATTATGCAAAATTCCAACTCCAGGGCCCAGAATCACAGTTTCAGGGACAGGGATGTGGTGGCTGGTGTGGGTACCATCTCTGGCTGTTTCCACCCTGAAATGGAAGAGTCGAACAGACGCAACGGACTCTGTAAGGCCCACAAAGCAGAAAATGTGGAGTGACAGATACTAAGGAGAGACTCCTCCGGAGATCAGATGTATGCTTTGGGGCTGTCAAGCATCACAGAGCACTTCCTGCGGGGCAGGGTCTGCGTTAAGTGCTTAGCACACACAGTGACATCGAGCCTAGAAAATACCTGTATGCAAATACCCGGCTGTTTTTTTAAGTCTGAATTTTACAGATGAGAAAAACGGGGGCTTAGAGCCACGGTTCTCAGCCCAGGCAGCACGTCAGAATGGCCCAGACCCGGGATCCTACAGGAAGCTGGCTAAGCGGGACTTGGAATCCCCATCTGCCTGAACTCGGAGCACATGCACCGAAGGCCGACCACACCTCCGCCCAAGTGGCAAGATTCATTCACAGGCAGTGGTCACTGCCCAGACAGAATTTACTGGTTCCCTGGGGAGCTGGGTTTCTGAAAAGTCACTGAGTTGTACTGGCCGCGCAGGTGAACTTGGCTACATGAGAGCTACCCTGCAGTAAAAAGTGGGAAGTGCTGTGCCCAAGGTTACAAAACAAACAGACAATGAAGCTGAGATTTGAACCGTCCTCTACACCACTGTTTAAGGTGGGAGAGACCTTTCTACGGGGTTTCCAGGGGCGAAGGAGCCCTGAACGGCACAATGAGAAAACTGTCTCCACCAGATTACATCAAGGAGAGTCTTTACCGCTAGCTGAAACGCTGACAAAGCTTCCTTTTTGTTTACTTTGTATCCTTACCTGAGGATCTGTGATCTATTTACTGATTTTAGAGAGAGAGAAGAGGGGATGAGAGAGAGAAAGAGAGAGAAACATCAACGTGAGAGAGATATCTATCCTCCCGGATGTGCCTGGACCGAGGATCGAACTTGCAACCTCTTGGTGTATAGCATGATGCTCTAACCAACTGAGCCACCTGCAGGGCAAGCTTCTTCAAATTTAAGTCTATCAAGACAAATTAACATTAGATGTGAACCAGCATGAGTGATTCATAGAACAGAAAACGACAAATGGGGACCAGCATACCAGGCTACATACTGCCTTGCTGCCTGCAGAGAACCCATAAGGAAACAGGCCCTCGGTTTTCCTACAGGGACAGGTCTCCTGGTTGCTCCAGCAGGCAGGGAACCCATGCCTGGGCCCAGATCCAAGCCAGATCAGTTCCTGAGGCCCAAGGGAGCCCTCACTTACCAGCTGTCTCCCGGGGTCTGGGCGCCGCTCCTTCCCTCCTGCCTCTTCTCCAGCTCCACGGCTGTCTGTTCCAACAGAGCAGACACGGCATCCTGCGGAGATCAAGGCTGATGGGTCTGCTGGTACACCAGGGGCACAGCCCCTCCCAGCAAGAGCCAGAGCTTCTCCGCGTGTGACCCCCCCCCCGCCCCCCCCCGGTGTACTGAGGGTGAAACTGGGTGAGCATCATGCCTCAAGGTCAATTAAACACTGGAAATACAGTGCTTAGCTCTTCTAACTAGCAGTTCTCCTGAGAATACTAACCCTGGTAGGAGTGGTAGGGAAGACAGCCAAGTTCAGTAGTTGAGTGAGAGAATTCTAGCTCTTCAGTTGTCAGGAGATCATATGAACCATCGATATCAAAACAGTGTGAGAGGGACTATACCAGAGTTAAGTTATTGATGTTTGGGAACAGAAGCTTAGTGGGCTGCATTCAAGGAAGGCTTCCTGGAGGAAGAATATGTATAGTGAACGGTGTCTACAGAGAAAAAGCTGGTGTGAGTTGAGAAAATTATTTAAACTGAGACTCAGTTTCCTATAACACCTTCTACAAAGGGTTGTTAGGAAGACCATATACATAAGGTACGCCAAAGAGTACCTAGCACATAATTGGCACTCAGGAAATGGCAGCTAATACCAAAGCACAAGTGATCTTTTCTAATCACAGGGTTAGTCCGCAAATACCCGTGGTAGTGTAAAACTAGATTTTCTTTTGGGGAAGGAAAGGAGGAAGAACTAAAGTCAGCTGAAGGCCTGGTATAAGGCAGGCACTGATAAGTGGCTCACATGTGCCATCTCATTGAATCCTTACACCATCCTGGCAGGGGGCGGATTATGACTATTCCCTTGAGAAATGGGAATAAGAAAGCTAATATGCCTAAGGTTGATGGGACTTATCCTAGCACACGCTCTAGGAAATAGAGGGGTCTTTTTTTTTTAAAGACTTTTGCCAGCTCATTGTCATGTTCTTGGAGGGAAACCTGAGTTTGAGACCTAGAGTTGCTGCTTTGTTTTTTTCAATTAATTTATTTTTTATTGTTGTTCGAGTATGCTGCTTATTAGGTGTATATCCTGAGGTGCCCTCTCTGAGCTGTGGTAAAATGCACACAATGAACAGGGCAGTGCCTCCCATGAAATGAAGTACAGAAAGAGTGATGATGATGATGACAAAAAAGAAGAAGAAAGAGATCTAATCTTTAACCCTATCCTTCCCTGCAAGAGCTGGCCCGTCCCCTCCCCTGAGACTCTGGGCAGTGAGTGTCCAAGCAGAGGGCAGAAGCCCTTCAGAGATTTACAGGCCACCCGAACCCCTAACACTCTCTTTGGGGATCCCATCAGGACCCCATACGCTGCATCGCTCTATGTTCAAGGGCAACGTCACTGCTCAGCAGGGCCCTGGCCAGCAGATGTGGGCTTTCCAAGTGTAGGAGACAGTTTAAGGATATTTAACAGGTTAAAGTGAACTGCACTAAATTGAAAATACATGTTTTTTTTAAAATAAAAAATGGACCAATGTAAGATTTTCAAGAAAAAATAATGGAACAGATACCATTTATCTAGCCCTTGCCCAGGGCTCGCTACGTGCACTTCTCCCTAATGACCATCTCAGAGTCAGACTCCACGTGGAGAAGTGGAGGCTGAGCGGTGACATGGCTGACGGCCGGGGCCCCCCAGCTAAGAAACGCCCGCCTCCTGGCTGTCCTCCCACGACTTCCCTTGGCCTCTTAAGGAAAGCTTCCACAGTGGACCATGAGCCACGAACAGTAAGTTCTCAATAAAGGTTAATTTTCTACCATTTTCAATTTTCTATTTCCTTCCCCAATTCATTTTTTAAAAGTCACGAATTAAGGTTTTCATCGGGTGAGTTCTATCAGGTCCAGCAAAGTACGGAGAGGCAGGGCACTTTTGGGAACGAGAAAGTTGCAGAAGGGGGTACGAGCCTCTTACAGAGCTCTCCCCTGCTCTGTCCTCTTCCCCTGCCCATCCCCATCCCTCTGCTCCCTCTCTGCCTCCGCCTCCCATTCTAGGACAGCCCATTCCTCCCATCCAGCCAGGTGCAGCCGGTGTAGGAGGTGGTCCCGCTCACCATGCTTTCAGGCCCTGGGGTGGGGGCCTTGGCTCCCCCTGGCTTGGGCTCCCTGCTCTGTTTCTTCAAGTATTTGTAGCTCAGGAGGTTGTACCAGCGAGTCGACCTCTCCCCAGACCGGCAGACCTCAGCCAGGCTGATCTGGGCGCCTCCCTGTTGAGGATAGGAAAAGGGAGAGTCATCAGTGAGGCTGACCAGGAGATCTGGGGAACTTGGCTCCTGCAGAAAGTATGGGAAACACCATTCCAGATGAGGTGGAAGCTTCTGGGTAGGAAGAGAGGGCTAGTTGTGAGTCATTCCCAACAATCACTCATTCACTAATTATTCATTCATTGCTTTACTCATTTGCCAAATGTTTATTAAATGTTTACTTCTAGACTGATATGGAGAGTCCTACCCCAGGCTAGGTTATTAAGGGGAAAATAGGATAGTGAAGAAGAGAATATCTAGTATGCGACATTTTGTACAAAAGATGGAGAGAGGGACGAGAATATATTTTCTATCTATATTTTGCACCGTGTTTAAGGTACAAGGGAGAGTGAACATGACCACACGATCACATGCACAACAAGAAATAATGGAAAGACAAAGAAACTAATCTAAGTGGTCACCTCTACAGGTGGGTGGTGGGACCGGGGTGGAGAGGGGGGAGAGCACAGGATTTCTCTAAGGTAAACCTTCCTAAACAATTTTCCTTTGAGTCATGTAAATGGATTCCTTAAGAATAAAACAAGCTATAGCAACTTAACCTCACACAACCTCACAGAGGGTCCACTTCAAGTGACTCTCGTCCTTCATGGAAAGAACTATGAGATAATTTCATCAGTCATTCCTCGGGGGTCTTACTGTTTCAGCTTGTCCCCTTTGGTCAGCTCTGACCAGGTTTGGGGTTTAGCTCATTTGCGTTCCCCGAATACCACAGGGGCTGTGCCCATGGGTGGCAGGAACACAAGCCAGTTTGCAAACTGGGCCAGCAGCCAAGTGATGGCTCCAGATGGCACCTGGGACAAGGAGGGGGACCCCTGGGATCCTTTCTTCCAGTTTTCCTTCTATCAGGACATGCCAGAGTATGGCAGGAGCTGGGCTGAGCCCATGTGGCCAAAGGTAATTTCTAGGGGAACAACTATGAGTAGGTGAAATGTGCGTGCGTGCACACACACACAGACACACACACAGACACACACACAGACACACAGACATTCACATGTCTAGCACCACCTTCCTCATCTGGAAAACGGGGAAACAACCCCTACCTGCAGAGCTGTTGGGAGGACCGGAGTCAATTCAGGTGTTGTATCATATGCCTGGCATGTTGTAGGCAGTTAAAGGTGAAATATACACACAAATGTGTATGTCACTCATTTATTCATTTAATATTCACTGAGCCCAGCACAGACTCCAGAGTCACAGAAACCTGATTCCACCTCCAGGTTTCCCGGGGAGACAAATACGTCAGATGTTCTAGTTCAGAATGTGCCAGGCCATGTGTCGGGGGCAAGGAGGAATGAATGTAACCACAGCTCTGAGAGGTAATAAGCCATCAGATTACTATTTACTCCAATGAGATACACTGTCCGCTGTGGGCTGCTTCATGGATGTGGGTATGACCTATCTCAGTGAAATGGATGCACTCGGAGGGCATTCACTCATTCATTCATTCCTTCGACACATATACATCTGCCGAGTAGCTTCTATATGCCTGGCGCTGCTCTGGGTGCTGGGGACACGGCAGGATTGAGGGCAGCGAAAAATCCCTGCGCTTGTGAGCCTATCACATTCCAGTCCCAGGGGGCGGGAGAACAGAGAAACAAATCTGTAAGTAAATTGCAAACGGCGTTACATTGAATCTAAGAGGCCATCGATGATTATAAAGTATACTGTTTAATTTCATGCACAGTGAAGAAAGAAAAATAGTTGCCATGTAAACTACAAACTGCCCTCTAGTATAAACTGCATCCTGACTTCGGAGATGACAAAATGTGAAAATAATGTATATCCCAAAGTCTGTGACAAAGTGTTATATGGTGCAAAGGTGCAGAGAAAAGTAATATAGGAGGAGGGGACAGGAGCAGAGGGGCACTGCGATTGTGGAAGAAAGACCTCATTGAGGTGGGTGACACTTGGGTTAAGCCTAGAATGAAGCAAAGGAGTGAGCCTGGTCCATCAATATTTGGGAGAAGAGAATTCCAGTTCAAGGGGACAGCGAGTGCAGTGACCTGGAAGGGGGAGCTAGCCGGTGTATTCAGGGGCACAAGGAGGCCAGAGGACGTGTTCAGGATGAAATCTGAGATACCAAGGAGCAGATTCTGAGGGCCCTGGAGGCCAGGCAACGGGCCCAGGTGTTGGCTCTAGTGCAGCAGAAGCCACGCAGGGTTTAAGCAGAGCAGTGGCGGGTGTGCAGAACAGAGAGGAGAGGAGGCCAGGGCGGGGGTGCAAGACGTCTCAGGACATTGTGGCAAAACTCCTGGTGAGCAATGACAGTGGGTGGGGCACTGGCAAGAGGTGGGTATAGTCTGGAGGTCTTTTGAAGGTGGAGCCACCAGGAGTTGCTGAAGGACTGGATGCAGGGGGCAGGAGAAAGAGAAGGGTCAAGAACAACTGTGGTGTCTGGCCTGGGCAACGGAGGAGTGGGTTGCCATCAGCTGAGACAGTGAGGACGAGGGAGGAAAGACCATGGGCGTGCTTGTGGTCAAGTTCATTTGAGACATCTCCTGGACACTCAAGAGAAGATGTGGAATAGACAGCAGAGACAGTGGACATGTAAGGTGGAGGCACTGAGAGGCCCAGGCTGGAGCCATACATTTGAGATGTGTTTGGAGCTGGGAGACAGGATATCACTAAGGGAGTGAATGCAAACAGGAAAGGGAAGAGGACCAGGGCCCCACACCCTGGGGCCCTTGGACTGAGGGGTCAGGGAACGAGGAAGCAGCAGCAAAGGAGGCACAGGGAAAACAAGTGATGTGGGAAGAATGCTAGGAAGAGGGCTGCCTGAACAGAACCTGTGCTGACCAGCACTGAGCGGCTCTAAGCTCAGTGGAAGGGGGAGGGCACCCAGGGCCCAGCTGGAAAGCCCGTCACCCGTTCTGCCACACTAAAGCACCTGATAGAACCACTGACTGCAGAAATTGGGGAAGGCAGGCAACGCGGTGCATTCCTCCAAACCCATCATCTAGGTCTGGGGACACGAGAGACACTCACGGTAACCCTGTGAGAGGTAGAACCGTGCAATGGCTCTGCGATCCCTCCAGGCTTCTCCCCCTACTCACTGGATGACCCAGGCAGGTCCCTTAGCCCTTCCGGGCCTTGACCCCCTCATCTGTGGAAGGGCAGTGACCCTAATGCCCCTTCCTAGGGCTGCTGTGAGGGTTAAGTGAGATACTGCACGCAAAGTTCCTAGCCGAGTGCTAGACACACAGACACGCTCAGGACGGGTATGCCGTTGTCTGGCTGATGAAGTGGCTCAGAACAGACCAGGGACCCCACAAACGCAGCAGCGAGGGCAGCTCCGTGTGGAGGCCGACTGCCCTGTCTCCCTGTGTCTCGCTTCCTCGGGCCACCACAACACAACAGCCTGACAACCCACGGCTCTACGGGATAGAGAAGTAGGTCTCCCACTTGGCCACGAGTGGAGACAAGCCACCGTGGGATGAGTGCTTGGCTGCTGCCATGGCAACCAGCAATGGCCCGACTCCAATTAGGGAGGAGGGATAAGGCATCCGATTTGGAGAAAATAAGACAGAGTCTCTTCCCATTTAAGCACACGCGGGGCTTAGGAAGCTCTTCAGTGGGGGACCCGGGTTTGGAGATGCATTCTGCCCTGCCATTCGGTGTCTTCCACACTTGAGGCACATTCAGTCACCACCCCACCTGCAGGCTCCAGGGCACCCAGGGCATGATCTGGGTGGGCCAGCCTGGGTTTTAACTCTGTGCCTGCCACTTCCTGGCTGTGTGGCCTTGAGAAAGTTCTTTCTCCTCTTTGTGCCTCGGTTTCTTCACTGCTACGACGGAACCTGTTTTGTAAGACTGTGCGAGGGTCAATAGAGAAAATACGGATAAAGAGCCTAGCTCAGGGCCTGCCACCTAAATGGAGTAACGGTCACTAGTGATCATAACAACGGTGGCAGATGCGATGATGTCCCCCAGATGAGGAGGAAGAGGAAGTGGTATCCAGTTCAGGATCTTCACTGCTTTGCACCCTCGCTGGGGGAATCAGCAGCATCAGCACCACCTGGGATCGTGCTACAAATGCAGAATCTTGGGCCCCACCCCAGACTTGCTGGGCCAGAATCTGCATTCTAACCAGAGCCCTAGGTAATGCACGTGTGTGTTTCGTAAGTGCCTCATTTAATCCAAAGAGAACCAACCACCTGTCTGATATGGAAGTGCAGACTGAGAATCGACTGGTCTTAGGGAACAAAACCCTGCCTGCCCCACAATTCCACGCAGACAGGGTTTTAGAGCACACGCACATCAGGGTCCCCACTTGGGGCGAAGGCCTGTGGTTCACACCAGGAGAAAGGAGACCAGCCGCCTACGAGCAGGACAGTCATGTCGCCACTCCCCAGCTTCCGCAGGATTTAGAAGCACGCACACCCCATTTTTCCCCTCTGCTGCCTCGACCTGTCACCTCCAGCACGGTCCTCCGCTGCCCATCATGGATCCTTAGTGGTTTACGTGTTAGCCATTGAAGTTGCCTCCTTGTCTGCTTGGTCCCCCACGCACCCCCATCATCCCGCAGGCTCTCAGCAAAGGTGACAGCGGGCAGAGCAACCTTCTAGATACAAAGCCCATGTCTGGGCTCTTCTGTGCCCACAACTGAGTTATTATTCCCGTGCTCGGAAGTCTGAGTGGCACAGGGTTAACATGGCCCTTCACTTCTTCTAACTCACTTGTGCATCACAACGAGCCCCTCAGTTGGCAACAAACCCCCACACTTTACCGATGAGAAAGCTAAGCAACATATCTATGCACTTGGGTCGCCTGCCTCTAAGGGAGTGGCTTTCTTGGGACCCAGATGCACTCGGGGCTCCGTCATCTCCAATCCTGACCCCTACCAATGCAAGGAGGAAGAGGAGAAGCCTTGCTCCAGGGAGGGAACTAGCAGCGGCCTCATCTAATGAGCACCCACTGTGTGTCAGACATTTGAGTAGGTGCTTCACATGAACTCTTACTTAATCCTTGTAACAACTCTTCTAGTGGCCACGAGGGAGGCATTATCACTTGCATTTTATGGTTGAGAAAACAGGATCAGAGAGGTTAAGTAACTTATTCAAGGCCACCCAGCTACACAGTGAGGGGTAAGGGTGGGATTTGAGCCCCTGTATATTTGCTCTCCTGTAATGCTGCAGGTTAAAGCTGTGGTGTGTGGCTAGTTATCTGCCAGGTTCAGACATTTTAAAAAACACTTTCAGCCCTGGCTGGTGTGGCTCAGTGGACTGAGTGCCGGCCTGTGAACCAAAAGGTCGTCAGTTCGACTCCCAGTCAGGGCACAGGCCTGGGTTGCTCGCCAGGTCCTCAGTAGGGGGCGCGGAGAAGCAACCACACATTGATGTTCCTCTCCCTCTCTCTCTCTCCCTTCCTTTCTCTCTAAAAATAAATAAAGTCTTTATAAAAAACAAACCATGATTTATCCTTAAAAAATCACACTTTCAGGTCTGTCACTCTTCCTCCTGTGAAACGAACCCCCTGCCCAGTAGGTCTGCCTGCCTGTGGAAGAGTCTGCACCCAACAGCACAGATGAGCCTACCACCTCTTCTCCCTGCAGTGCAAGGTGGACCAATTCCCAGAAGGACAGAAGGTGGGACGGACGGACAGACAGACACACAGGGCCCTCACCAGGCAATCCTCCAGATGGCTCTGGTCGGTGGTACAGACATCGACTCTTAAGGTCTTCTGGTGAAGGGCTGGATAGGACATGGACACCCAGAACACCTCGTTGAACATGAGGGTATCTGAGGCACCCAGGGGCCGTGTCCGGAACAAGCAGGTGGTGCTTTCAGAGCAGGGGAGGACGGCCACACGGATGTTCCTGGAGGGAAACAAACGCAGGGGATCCCAGGTCAGCCCAGGCCTGGAACAGAACGGACATGCTGGGCTAATCCGGATGCTGCGAATGCCAAAGGAAACAACAGTGGACTGGGTTTGTCACTTCTCAAGTCGTCACGTATCCTGTGTGAAGGATGCAGAACGGCCCCTAAGAATAACATGGGGCTCTTCCTTCTCCTGAATCCCCAAAATCCCTAGAAGCTCAAAATGCACAAAGCCTGAGGCCAGCAGTGCGCAAAGCTCCATGTGCAGAAGGATCCAATGTGCAAAGTTCCACGTTCGAGGCTGCTTGTTGACACGGAGGAACCCTCCTACAGTTGCTGGTAGGAAGGCAGAAAGTGTCAGCCCCCGTGGAGGGGAACGTGACAATCTGAACAAAATTACAGGTGCATTTTCCCTCTGGCCCAGACAGCTCGCCACCAGGCACTCTCACACAGACGCCCCTGCAGGAGCGCCCGTGAGCTGTGGAGGTTACTCGTCTTGGTCCTGCACGGACGAGCCTGCGAGAGAAAACACCCCCGTGTCCTATCGTCGTCCTTCTTTTTGGTTGCCTTTCCTCCTTCCCACAGGTCACACCCCAGAAGCTGGCGGGGCGCAGACCACAGAAACACAAGCTCCAGTTGCTGTCACCAAGGCCTACGGCATAGAGAAAGGAGAGCAGTAGGCAGACGAGCTTGATGAAACATATACCCAGTCGGCAAGGAGAAGCGCCAACGGGCAGATGGTGCAGGTGTTTGCCACGTGACCGATTTCAGGGTCACCCCCACCACACCTTCCACAGAAGCACAGTGACAGGTGCCGACTCTTGAGAACGGCAGACCTGTCTCTTTCTGCGTGGAACACTTGAGCGTACAGCAGATAAAAGGAGCCATGACCTTCTTCATTAGACTTCAAGTTCACAAGGGCAGAGACTTGCTCACCACCCTGTTCTTCACACTGTCACGTGGTAGGTGCTCAGGACGTATTTGTAGAGGAATCACAAATACCAGAGTGCTTCTCGGTATAGTTGGCGTGTTTGCCATCACGCCTGCATCCACACTCACCGTGCTGGCACAGGCACGAAATACCCACAGTGGGTTTATGGGGCCCACTGTCCGAGCAGGACAGAGCAGGAGAGGGACCCTGGGGATGGCTGCAGAAGAGCCGACACCCGTCAGCTCTGTATACTCACACTTTCTGGTCTTGTTGCAGCAACAGAGCAGAAAGGTTACTCAGCTGGATGATTAATATTGCAAATTGCTTATTCTTCTCGTCATACCTGAAACCAAAAGGGGCACATGGAGCAGCTTTTAGCAATGCACTCATCCTCTCTTAATAATCGTAGATGTGGCTGTGCTGGAAAGCACAGGCTGACAGCTTTGCTGCCATTCAGGAAAGTAGGAGCTCTCTGTCTGAATTTTTAAAGGCCAGATATTTGTGTGACATTTCCTCATATTTGTTTAAGTGTTGGCAATTAATTCCTATCAAAGAAATATTGAGGCCATCCCTCATCAAGAGAAGATAAGAACAACAAATCTGGGCCACTGCCCCCAGGGGTCAACTTCAGTCCAGGTGGCTGCAACCTGGGGGAGATAAGACAGAAGCGACTATACTGATGACCCAGCAGACCAGGAGGCAGGAGGTTTTGGTCCTGGTCTGGCTCTGCCACTGGCCAGCTCAGTGACTCAGGGCAAGTAACAAGGTCTCCCAAACCTCATTGTTCCCTGTGGTAAAATGGGGAGCTGGGAGGTAGGGAAGGAGCTGGCCCCCTTCTAATTAGGAGCCCACAATTGCCTGGAAGCCACTGCCCCCGAGGAAGAGACCCTGCAGGGACCACTCTCCCCTCTGCCCCCACCCCCCTGTCACTTACTTCAGGGCAATCTGAACCCGGGTTGCTCCCACTGCTTCTGATTCGTCACCGTCGAAAGTAGGGGCTTCTGAAGCACTGAGTCTGGAAGGTGTCAGGAGAGAAAGACGGTCACAATTCCTTGCAGTGGCTGGGTTCTGTCCAGGCAGGTGTGGTTGGCTCCTCAGGAGGGAGAGTGTGGGTAGGTCTGCTCAGCCTCCCTGCAGACCCTGCCTTCCCATGACTGCTCCAGATCCCTCTCTTGAAGGGGCTCCCTTCCTCCAGGACACACTGCCCTAGTTTTACGTCCCTTAATAGCAGCCAGGAAACTAGGGCTTTCCCAAATTTGAAGTGCCCCAGCCGCAGGAGGAGCTGCGCTGTCTGCATCTCTGGCACAGTCGCAAATAGGGCTCCCTGGGGAAGGTGGGGTCCCCGGACATGACCCCCTATAGGCCCCTCTCACACACCTTGGGGACCCAAAGTATGCAGATTTAGAGTTCCCAGAGATTCAGGACTCAGGGACCCACCTCTGCACAGAAGCCTCGTACACACCACTGTCCCCGGCCACAGATTCATCTGACACGGCAGCCGAGACACAAGCTGCTTTGAGGCCACACCCTTGGGCCGTATTCACAGCTGGGGGAAGAGGTGGGAAAAGGGTGGCAAGGTGAGGTTCAGAAACCAGGATACTGTCTTTGCAACACACGCTTTAGATCTGCCCATCCTCTGCCCTAAGTCGGTTCCGACCAATTCCAGCCACCTCTGAACTCAATAGCCAAGTCCTGCCCTGCTTTGGGGTGAAGAAAGGGCAGAGTATGATTCTGTATTTGATGTCCTAGACTCTGGAGTCAACCTGCCTGGGTTCAAGTATCAGCTCCACCACTTACGGCTTCAAGACACTGGCACAGTGATGTAACCTTTGTAAGCCCCGGTTCCTCATATGTAAACTGGGGGGAATACTTACTCTGTAGGGCTGCTGGGACGTGATAGGGCAGTTTATGGCATAGAGACTGGTGGGGAAAGTGCTCTACAACACCCATTGCCACTATCCTTACTGCAATGCCATCCCATGTCTTCCAGATGGATCCCTATACCACTGGGGCAAAATAACAGCCCCTGGACCCTCAGGAAAGGCAAGGGGGAGGACAAGAAGGACCAAAGCACTGGCTTTCCCACTCGGCCTATTCCACTCCACTCAGCTCAGCTCATCTCCCTGCCCTTGATGGAGACCCTCAAAAGTCTCCAACCCGGGACTCGGCACATGCTGCACCTTCCTTCTTGCCCTGAGTCATGGGTGCCAATGGTGTGCCAGGCCCATTGCCAAATTCAGAGCCACCAAGATGAATAGGATAGTTCCTGCCCTCCAAGTAGTGGGAAAGGCCACATTCAGGTCCCTTGACCTCCCAGCCAGCACTACTGAGTACCTGCCAGGTGCCAGGCACTGCAGGTAGACTGGAGAAGAGACCAGGGGTGGGCAGGCTGGGGAGGGAGATGTACCTGCCGAGATCTTGGGAGATGCAAGCAGCCACCTGGGCACGGCTTTCCCAGCCCAGGTCGCACACCTGCTGCAGCCTGCGGGCCTCCTGCCTCCGGACCCCCACATCTCCACCCTCCACTAAACCACTTAAGGAGATTAATTTGTCTGCTGACTGAACAGCCGCACTAATCTCATAACCTGCTTAGCATCTGCGCTCAGCCTGGCATCAATCACTGCAGGGAGGTTCTGGAGGTGGCAGGAGGGAAGCACCACCCTGAGACGCGCCGACTCTGGCCCACAGCCCCGAGGATGCTGCAGGGGAGGAGAGAGGAGTCCCTCCTGGCACCCAGCTGGGGTCTGAGGATCCCAGCCTTGATTTAATGCCACCCTTGGGTAGCATCTCGTGGAGTCTCGTCAGAGGTTCCACCTGTACCTCCTTGTCTCCAGGGAACAATTTTCTGAAGTCTACCACCTGCTGTAGTAGGGAGTCTGTTTTTATTTTTGTTTGAGAGCACTCAGCATGACTCCCTTCCTGATGAGGGGCCCCAGGGATCTCTCTGCTCCTCATCTAAGGCAATGGCTGGAGCACACGAAGCAGAGCCTTTAATTAACCACAAAATCCCATCCCCTCTCCTTGTGGCCACTGGCCCTTCCTTGCACCCAAATGGGTAATTCTGACCAGTGTGGCAGCTCTCCTGCCCATTCCTGTAGCTCACTGCCAAGGTGGGTCCAGCTTCTAGCTGGCCATGCAAGGAGACCAGAGCAGGAGCTCAAGACAGCCAGAGCTGGCACAGGCCTTCCTGTGGGTTCTGGGCAGGCCTGGCACCAACCTTGACCGTGCGTTTCTTAGCTGTCACACTGACCTTAAGTCATTTATTTAATACCACGGCGCCTCACTTGTTTCATCTATGTTAAGAGGATAAAGTGACACCCACTTTAAGTGAGCAAAGGTGCACAACAGTACCAGGGCCTTGTATACCTGTACTCAGTTAAGCCACAGCCAAGGAAGGCCAGAGCCCCAGATGAGCTTCCTGAGCATCCCTGCTAGGTCCTGACCTGCACAACCAGGGCCAGATGGGCATGGTGGGGCGGACAGACAAGGACAGTCCCAGGAATGAACACTCCGGGCTGGCTCGCACCCTAAGAGGGGTGTGACAAGGATGCTGGGTTCTCGGGTAGGAGGAACCCACATTCCAATTCTGGCGTTTCCAGTTCTGGGGCGGGGGGCGCTATAGCAAGTGACACCCCCTCTCTGAAACACCATTTCCTCCATCTGTGAAAGGGGCATAGTACAAGTAACCTACTGCACCCCACAAAGCACATGGCCCACCACGTCTTACACCCCAAATAAATGTTAGTGGTTCTGACTTATTTGGTTTTCTCTCACTGACGCTTAGCTGTCATCCTCAGCATCATCTTTGACTCTGAAGATGCCCGCTTCACTCTCAATCCGCACCAGCATGCCCCTTCTGACCCCTTGCAGAACAGGAGTCAGATCATTTCACTCCCTGGCTTCGGCCACACGGATCCCCACTGCAATCAGGACGAAATCCAAACAGCCTACCAGGCCTCACGTGACCTAGACTCCGCCTGACTCTCCACCCTTGAGAGAGGGTCACTTCTCACATAAGGTGACCCCCTATGTCTGGCCCCTCTTGAAGCCCCTTGGCTCTGGCCTCAGAGATTTTTCTCTTGCTTTTTCCAGGGCTGGCAGGCTCCTTCTCACCGTGGAAGCCTCCATTCAATGTCACCTCCCTCAATCTAATCTGAAAGCCTCCATCATTCATATGTATGCTTCAGGGAACAGGGACCTGTCTGTCCTGAATTACATCCTTATGGCTAACCCAGTACCTGGCACATGGCCTATCTGTTGAATGAATGAATGGACCTCACATATTAACACAGGACCTGGCATTTAGGTTTAGTAAGTACTTAATGATTATCTGTTGAATGAATGAATCCAGCATGGAAAACCCTTAGCCTAAGACCTGGAACATGATTCAGCACATAAACACCCACTGAATGAATAAGTAAGTCAATAAATCATGTGAAGAGCTGGCACATAGAAAGCAGTCAGTAAGAAACGACCATAGTGATCGCTGAGGTCTGCGTGCCCACCTTCCTGCCTCGTGGAGGCTCCCGCCCCCCCAGATGTGGTGTTCGCTACCTTGGCCCAACTGTTTGCCCTCTGTTCCTGGTTCCTCCAGCCGGTACCTCTCCCGGGTGCCGCTGCCAAGGCTTAGTTCACAAAGAGTGGCACTCAGCTCTGGATCTTCGAACTCCAGGGGGCTCAGGAAGGCATCTCCAGCCATGAGGGGGTCATCGATGAGAGGGGAGCAGGGTGGGGAGAGGGAGGACAGGGAGGAGCGGGGAGACAGAGAGGTCATGGACTTCGGGGTGCCAGACAGGGAGCACAAGGCCTGCAGGCGGCTGCCCGCCTCTGACTTCTGGGTCTTGGCCACCTCGTCCTCGTGGATGGTGGTGATACACCCCGAGGGCCGGAAGCCTGTGGCCCCATCCTGCAGCAGGAACTCCACCTTGCTCTGCAGTTCCGAGTCTAGTGGCTCGAAGGGGTCATAGTAGAGGTCAGTGAAGCTGGCGGAGGTGGAGGAGTCCAGGCTCGAGGTGGCCAGGGAGCCCCGGCTCGATGCGAGGGACCCAGGGCTGCTGCCCGAGGACAGGGACTGCATGCTGCTCGAGAGGCTGGGGACCGGGAAAGGACAGAGGGTGAGGAAACATGGAGTGGCTGGGGCGCCCGGAACTTCCTGCCTGGTGCTGAGAAGCACAGGCAGCACTTAGAGCACACACACTCTCTTCTTGGACCCTCCTGACAGTCTCCAGGGTAGACCACGCACCCCTGTCTCCTTAAAGAGGAAACTGATATCTGCGAAGGCCACATCATCAGAAAGAGGCAGAGCTGGGATTCGAACCCAAGCCAACTGCCTTAGAAGTTCATTTTTCTCCCCTTCTATATCCCTGTTTCCCAGATCTCTGCTGGCTACATTCCATTTTCACAATAGTTTTCCAGATTTGAGTTTAGCCTGAAATAACGTTTCTTATTTTAATTCAAATCAACTCAGATTTTTGCTCTTTAACATGTATCTTAAAAGGAAACTTTATATCCTAAGTGTAATATGAAAAACAGTGTCACTTACTGCAAATAGAAGGCAACTGTTAAAGTAGCTGACAAAAACCAATGCTATGAACGTCCAACCCACTGTTGCCCAGCAAGGCCCAGGCCTGAGGGCTTCTCTCCGTGTTGTGGAGGGGGATGTCTGCACCCAGCCCGCCCAGGACACTGTCTCCACTGCCCACCACTCACCTCTTCAGCTGAGAATGCAGAGCTGCCACCTGCCGGGTGGCTTCCTCCAGTTCTCTCACCAGCTGGTTCCTCTTACTGTTTAACTTTAACCTGAAGAGAGAGAAGGCATGAGTGGGGGACCCCCCGAGGAATCCAGCCTCCACCTGCCTGGAAGAGGAATCACAGGCGAGTACCCGTGGAGATGCACACACAGACACACAAGAACCTTCCGGAAGCATTTTACTGTGATGTTGGGGGAGATGCAGCCTCTGCACATAACCCTACAGTAATTGCTGCATTCACCAGCCACTATGTATATGCCAGGTGATGTGCTAGGGAACTCAGCGCACTGTTGTGATTCATTTGCACATTAACCCTGCACGGTAAGGACGGCTCTTACCACTTGACATGTGCGGAGATTGAAGTTCTAGGTTAAATAACTTATTCAAAGCTACAGAAGTAGTGGAAGGGTTAGGACTCCAGCGAGTGCCTACACCTTATGCTAGACCATTGTGGGCACTGAGGACAGAACTGTGAGCAAGGCAGCACTTGTGTCTGCTCTCAGGGAGCTTACATCCTACTGGGGAGACTGGGAGAAGATACATTAAAAAAAAAAAAAAAAAACCCAAATACCCAATATCCAATTGGCCCAGGGTGACAAGGTCCATGCAGGAACAGTAATGGAATGGCAGAAGAAAACTAAAGACCCAACCTGGACTGGCGGGTGAGCCTCTTCAAGCAAGTTACATGGGGGCCAAGCCCACAGGCGTTCCCCGGGATCCATGTCATCCTCTGCCCCCTGGACCCACCGCTGGGGCCCCTTACCAGCCTCCCTTGTGGCTGGGTGGGTGGGGTATATGACCAAGTTCTGGCCAATCGGATGTGACAGAAGTGATGCGCATCAGGCTGAAAATGGTTAAGAGAGTAGGTGGAGTAGGTGGGTCTTGCCCACTGTCACCTGGAGGCCTCTTACCCTAAAAGGGGAGGTGCCACAAGCCGGGAGGAGCTTGGTCCCTGAATGACAAACCAGCATGACAAACCAATGACAGGCCATGTAATGAAGACCAGAGCAGGCTCTAACCAACTGAGAAGTGGTAAGGGATGGGTAGGCGTATTCCTGGGCAACTGAACTTGAGAAATTCCAGAAGAGACAATGGGAGCAGCAGGCAGAGCGGGCCTGGCATGGTCCCTGGCCACCTCAGTCCCTGGTGCTGTTCTTCCAGAATCCTGCTCGGAGCAGGGCAGGCAGCAGAATGGCAGGTGGAGCCCATAATGAACAAAAATCCTTGACTCTGCACAGAATGAAGAGGACCATGGAACCTCCCGACCCTCCATAAGAGCGAAGCCCTGGAAAGGATGAAGTCTAGGAGCAGCTGGGGCTCACCATTTCTACCTTTGTTCTCCCCTTTGCTGGGAGAAAACCAGAGGCATGTTATAGCAGTGAAAGCAGGTCCCCACTGAAGCCCCAACAGGCTGCTGGGGGGACTAGGAGTCAGGTGGCCTTGACTCCCTGGGCACAGGGGTATAGCCATCGGCAGGAACACACAGGTGCCGCAGCTGCCTCCCGAAGGCTTAGCAGGCCAGATGGCATTTGTGTGTGATGCTGGCACCTGCTGGAAGGCCAAGAGCACATCAAGTATAGACAGCACAGGATCCAGAAGGTCTACAGCTTGGCTCAGCACGGCATGGCATAGCCTGGCATGCTGGTTAAAAACGCAGCAGCAGCCTGGGCTGCATCTCAGGCCTGCGGAGTGGGTCCCTGGGGTGAGGCCAGGGAGCCCACACTCTATCAAGCACCCTGCGTTGACTGTCCTGCAGGTCTTAGAAGAGGAGTCCACAGGAAGGGCAGGGGTAGGGTGAGGGGTGTCAGGATGGCTGTGATTCTGACCGATTTGGGACTGGCGTTTGGCAGGCCCTGTGGTGTGGCTTAACTGGGAGTCTACTGCTGTGCCTCTTAAAGGTCCCTTGAATGGAAAGGCTATCAGGTGAAGAAGAGGAGCGTAATACTCTCATTTTGAGAAAGAGAGAGGGAGAGAGGAGGAACAGAAGGTACAAAGAAAAAAATGAGACCCAGAGAGAAAACGGAGAGTCAGAAGGATGGACACAGAGAGACAACCATGGGTCTCCTCTCCTACAAAAGGCTCACGACTTTCAGCACTGTCCCTACCTGTCCTGGGGGTTCCCTCTGCATGTCCCCCAGAGGATGCTTCCCTTGGGGACCTTCAAGTGACCTGCTCAGCAGCTGCTGGGGAGTGGCAATTCTGGCTTCCCTGGACTGGCTCTGTGAACTCACTGTTCCAGGGAAGCAATCAGACCTTTGAAAGACGGGGCTGAAGGCAGTAATAAAAGACCTTCTGTCCTGTCCCCTGACTTGCTACTTTGGGAAAGTTTCGAGATCTCTAAACTGAGTGTTCTCAGGGTAGAACCCTGGCACCACGGAATGTCGCCCTCACCCTGCTTTGCCCCTCTGCCTGGGGCTGAAGTGCAGGCCTAGCAGTGAGGGAAGGGTCCCCTGCCCCCTCCCGGCCCCAGCCCAGCCCCACCTCTCCGTCAGTGCCTTGCTCTGGGTGTCCCGGGCTGCCTGCAGGTCCTTCTCCAGCCGCTTCCGGGCCATTTCCAGCTGCTCCACCTCCCCCTGGGTCCACTTCCGGGGGCTGATGAAGCGCATCTCCTTCAGCAGCTCCTCCTTCTCATTGATGAGGATCAGCCGGTCCCTCTCCGAGTCCAGCACTCCAGGCCAGGCCTCACTGTCCAGCTTGGCCAGCTGGATCTTCAGGTTGGCGATCCTGTGGGCCAAGAAGGTGAGCATGACTGGCGTGCCCATGGCATTGTGGGAGGAGGATAACAGATGGCATGGTCAAGGTGAAGAAGTACAAGGAACCCTGACATCCTCTGAGCAATCTCTGACAGTTACTGACTTCCTTTGGCTCAGCATGTTGCTTCACGAACATATTTTTATCTTGCAGACCCATGCGGTGCCTACCATGGGCCAACAATGAGCAGGCTCTGCAGAGCTGGGGCAGAGACACGAACAAGGCAATGGCCTTGCCCTGAGGGGACACTGAGGCTGGCAGAACAGAGCAGAGAGCTGGATTCATCACCAGGCAACAGCCTCTTACCACTAGCTATGTGACCTTGGGCAAGTCACGTAACCTCCCTGAAGGGTGTGACCGATCCTCACGAGCTGCGGTTGAAGGGTTAATGACACAGTTCAAAACCTCTCAAAGCACATGGGAAGCACTCAATAAATGTCCCCACTGCCTCTGTGCTTACTACCTGGTCCCACCGCTTGTTAAATATGTAACATTGGGCAAACCGCCTGACCTTGTAGGTACCAAAACACTCACTCACCGTTCGGAGCTGCTGTGAAATGAGCGATGATGAGTTCAGAGTGTTTGGTACATGACAGGTGCTAAGCCAAGGGCAGGTGTGGGCCCCCTACAACCACAACAAGATGACAACCACACATCCCTGGTTTGGAGAGTGGCGGCAGCACCGTGTGGGCCACTGGGGATTTGGGGCCGGGGGTCCCTGAGTTACAGCAGCTTTGGCTCTGGCCTCGCTGATGAAAGGTAATTTTTGGTGAGAAATAATTTGTGTTACCAGGCGTTTTTAGCAGAGTACCTGGTGCGCTGCAGGCACATAATAAATGTTACAGAAGAGGGAGCCCTATCCCTTAACTTCTTTGAGACTCAGTACCCTCATCGGTAAGGTGAGGTGAGAGGTGGGTTATGAGGACCAAGTGAGAACATACCAGTAAGCTCTCTTTATACACTGCCAAGAGCTTACAGGCATTAGATATGACTATTTTTTTAAAAGATTTTATTTATCTATTTTTAAAGAGAGGGGAAGGGAAGGAGAAAGAGAGGGAGAGAAACATCGATCAGTTGCCTCTCGTGTGCGCTTGGACCAGGGATTGAACTTGCAACCTAGATGTGTGCTCTGACCGGAATCGAACCAGCAACCCTTTGCTTTGAGGAATGATACCCAACCAACTGAGTCACACCAGTCATGGCAACATGAGGTATGATTACTGTTGGGCCAAAATAAGATTCCTAGTACAATTAAGAGTATGGGCACGATCACGTGGTCCTTCAGGGTTTAGCCTTTGCAAAGCGCTTTCAGCTACCACAGCCCAGTCCCTCCCAGCCCCTGAAGGATGGGTGAGACCAGCTGGTTAACCCGGCTGGACATGTGTCCGCGAAGGATGTGGCTCACCTGAGACTGAAAGTTATAAGCTCGTCTAATACCTGCGGAGAGCCCAGGCCTCTGGACTCCCACCCAGGGTGATCATATCCGCCAACAATGGGGCCCAACTCTTATTTTATCAAAACATGGAGGGAGGCGCCAGTCAGGTGGTTCAGCTGGTTGGGGCGTCATCACCTGCACCAAAAGGTTGCGGGTTCGATCCCCAGCTGGGGCGTGTACAGGAGGGAACAGATCGATGCTTCTGTCTCACATCAATATTTCTCTCTCTCTCTCAATCAATAAACATGTCCTCGGGTGAGGGTTTAAAAACAAACAAAAAATCTTGGTGGGAAACTAGATCTCCGTGCTGTGCAGTGAAAATTCCACACAGAGAGACACATCTAAGGTTTGCTCATTCCCCAGCCAAGTGTCTCAGCACGCACGGATTCTTAGAGTTAATTTAAATTCCATATTCACATCTATAGCAATCCATCAAGGCTGATTGGGGGATAACTCCCTGGCTGCTGTTCTCCAGCTGCTTTGAAGACAGAGTGAAATGGCCGAGTCTGGCAGGAGCTCCACTACGCGTGGGACGCTGAAGGGGTGATGGATGCCTTCTGGTATGTTCTTTCCAGTGGCTCCTTCACTACACCAGAGCACCTCAAACTTCGGGCCATCCACCCTGTGGAGGATCTGATGGAACTACTACACTCACTGTCCAGAAATGCACATGTGACAAAACTTGGCATACCATGACCTGACCTTGCATTATTACAGCCACCTGCCCTCGGTCCTTCAGGTCCTGTAGCCTCTGCTTTCCCACTCAGCAGGCTGCTCTGTCCCTTCCACCTACACTGGAGCTTTGGGGGAGGGGGAGGTGGGAAGCAGGATAAAGGCAGATGAGCCAGGGTGTAAGGAGGTGACAAGTTGTGCTGTGACTTCTCTCTGTGATAGGAAGGTTGAATGGCTCAGCCCCAGAAGGAAGATTCCAATCTCCTAAGTCTCTCCAGAACTGATCCCCACACACAGGCATTACTAGAGGATTAAAAGAGGTCAAGGTAAAGCTGACAGCTTCTGAGTGTGGACTGTGCTAGCACTTTGCTCTGGGCATCTCGTTTAATCAGCATCACAGCCCCATGAGATGGGATCCGTGATTATTCCCCTTTCGCAGGAGAGGAAACAGGCAGAGAGAGGGTAATCCTCTAGCTTAGATCACACAGCTGGGAAGTAGCCAGACTGGACAAGACCCAGGATTCAGAGTAGCCCCCGTCAGAGGGGACAAGAAGTGGCAGTCCAAGAGTAGAAGTCCTGTTGTTTTGTAGGACCTCTAGCGGGAGCTGAAACAGTACACAGAAGTATTTCCCTCACCTGACCAGTATCCAACGTCTCTCTCTTTTTTTACAATCTCCCACATTTTCTTCAGGAAATCACTCTTCCCTTAGCTTCACTTGGTTCCCACAAAGCTGACTTCAATCTCCCTCCTAGACCTGGGGAGGTCACCCATGCCTGGACCTCCTGATCATTCTAATTCTCCCTGCCCTGCATCAATGACTGCTTCACCCAGAAAAGCCGTGAGTCTCAGGCTCTAAACGTGTTAAACTTTTGGCAAAGGTAAGCACTCTTTCCACTAGTAGCATGGAAGCCTACAACTGCTGGGGGTCATCTTGCCCCTTTGACAGGAAAGTCCGTCCACACAGAGACAAGCAGGGCAGAGAAACAGAGTGAGACCGAGTCATTGTAGCATCACTTATGTCCCTGGATACAGCTGTGCCTGAAGCTCATTTTCCCCTTGGAGTTCAATAAGCTAACAAATTCCCTTTTTCGCTTCCTCTAGTTTCTATCAACTTTCTGTCAGTGCTGCTCCCAGAGAGTTGGCAGAGGTGAAGAGCTGGGCACTGCCACTCACTCTTCCTGGCCTGGCTTAGAGGGTCCATGGGCCACACAACTTAGCCTAAGGAGAAATGGGTGCAGCATGCCTGGCTTCAGTCACCAACACAAAGCCCCGCGAGTTCCTTCCTGGAAAGGCTGGTTCAGTGTACACAAAGATCATGGACATGAAGCCAGACGGTCCAGGGTTCAGATTCTGACATCACCGCGTTGGAAAACCATCTTGGATCGCACCTTTCTCTTCTCTAACTTGAAGATAATACGATATAAACTATGCTGTAAGGTTGCTTCTAATATTAAATGAGATAATGCACATGCAGATGCTTCAGTGCAATGCCTGGCTTGTAACAGATGCTCCAAAAATGTCAGCTTTGCTTATTAAATTTTATTTGTGGCAGAACTCCACTACTCGGGATTCTGTGACGCAAGAGAACATCCAGAGTTACTGGCATCTACATGGTTTAAAAGTGCAGCTCGCTCCCGGTGGGTAGGATCCAGGCTGTTGAGCCTATTGCTAAAACCCCAGTTGTGTTCCTTCAAGCCACACCACATACAGGACCACTGGAAAACCCTGACTTTAGACACTGAGGCCAGCAAGGGAAAAGGTAAGTAGGCTTTGAGGCCTAACAGATCTGAGTTCAAAGCCAGCCCCACCCTTCATCTAGCTATGTGTCTCTGGGTCAGTCACTTCCTACCGGAGTTTCAAAGAAGGTTGAAATATGAAGACTGTAACACGTATGTTCATAATCTTTGCAGGAGTCAGTGCGATGAGGCATGTAAAGAGCCGGGCACACAGCTGACCCTCACAACAGCACTCACATCGTCAGACCATCCCATCCTTGCCCCCAGTTACCTCCTCTTAGCCTCTTCGTATCGAAGGCGCAATCTAACCTTCTCTGCCAACTGATTGTTGCTGCTGGTGCCGAACTGGAGGGAAGAACAAAGTCAGAAGTTATGCGGCCGTTGTGACCGGTGCCGAGTCGGGTACCAAGAACCCAGGAGAGACTTGAAGTAGGAAGGGAAGTAGCGTGGGAAGTAGCTAAGAATAGCCCCCAATTACTGAGCGGGCTGGCTGGGCGCATCCCAAAGAAGCCAGAAACACTTTCCTTCCTTCAGGCCGTGGGAAGAGCCCCAAACGCAGACATCAATCACGTCTAGAAGAGAAGCTTACAGCTCAGAATATCATCTCGCGGCCTGGAGCCCATTCAAGCCACAGAAACATGGAGGACAGCTGGCTGGGAGGAAACAGGGACAGCCAATACACAAGAAAAGCCATTCTGGGGGCACTGGGAGGAGGTCACCCGAAAACTCAGGAGGCTGCAGCCAGGAGTGGGACACTGGGTGAGCGAGGAGAAGGTTCTAGAACTGGAAGGAGGCACACAGGTCCTTCTCAAATATTTCGGCCCACAGCTGGCTTATAGCTGGACCCGTGGGTGGTGGTGGGGGGAGGGGGTGAGGGTGGGGTAGGCCTGTTTGCTGTCAAGAGCAGCAAGAAGCGACAAGGCTCACCCAATCAGATGTGGGCATAGCTTCTCTTCACAAATGGGAGCACAGCTATAGAAATCAGGCAGGAATAGCATTTTAGCCACAGAGGCTGGGCACTGATTCGTTCAATGTCATCTGCTCTAGAAAACAAAAGCTCCCCAAAGCAACGGACTGCCGTGGGCCAGGCCACAGGTCAGGCCTGGACAGAACCCGCACCATTCATCAACCACGACCAGACTGAGCTTCAAGACAGGGTGTCGAGCAGCTGCCTGAAAGCCGCATGCATTGTTTTGGGACTAGCAGGAGGAAAATGTCCTCTCTCTTCCAGCTGGCGAGAGAAGAACCGAGGGGTCCTGCAAAGCAGCATGAAGGAAACCAGAGAAAGACGCCTGGTCCTTTGAAAACACTTTCTGGGCAGCACCTAGACACAAGCACGTGGCACACGACAGTGAAGCTGTGGAGTCAGTGGGAGCTTTTCCCCACACCATTATCTCCCGACATGCTGGGGCCAGGAGTCCTACAAGAGAACGGGGCTCCGGGAGGCTGCGTTCGCACGGAGGACCACCAGCCAGCTCCTTCGGTGAGTAACGAGAGGGTAGCTGCCCATCACAGCAGCCTCCCGGTGGCTGTCCTGCAGGAGGCCCCCCTCCAGCAACAGGCATGGCTACTCACACTTCCTGAGATGTCTGTCTGGGAGCTCACATCCAGGTACTGTTTCGGCAGCAGGAAACCGGAACTCTCCAGAGAGCTGCTGCTGGACCATAGGTCAGAGTGGGACCCTCTGTCGGTCCGGAAGCCATCCTTCAGCATTGCAAGACTCTGAAGCAGGGAAGGCAGGATCAGTGACGTGCTTTCCGTCCTGGGAGGGAGGTCTGGGTCTGTCACAGTCCATGTACCTTTCTCTCCACCTTTCGTAGTCTGGGAGGAACCCACGCTCAGCCAGACATCCTACTTCTGTTGTGAAGAGCCAGCAGTGGGTGGGCACGTACATGGCAGGTGCCGGGCACTGTGCCAGGCCCCTTATCTGGGAGACTGGTGTGGACGCTGGCTCTGGAGCCACACAGCCTGGGTTAGAACCCCGGCTCGGCTACTTCCCAGCTGTGTGATCTAAGCTAGAGGATCACCCTCTCTGTGCCTCAGTTTCCTCTCCTGCAAAAGGGGAATAATCACAGATCCCATCTCATGGGGCTATGACACTGATGAAGCAAGATACGCAGAGCAAAGCGCTAGCACAGTCCACACTCAGATGCTGTCAGCTTTACCGTGATCTCTCTTCATCCTGGCCACAGCTCTGCCAGGAATGACCCACCAGCATCCCCACTTTATCCACGAAGGAGCTGTTACATGGAGAAGCTGGCAACGGACAGAGCCAGGATTTCCTGGTCTATGTGACATAAGACTCGGCACTGCGAAGTGCCACTTGCCACAGGGACATGTCCCACTGCCCACCAGTGCCTGGTCTGAATGCTTTCACTGGTTGCTGTTCTGGGCAGGAGCTTCGAGATCACTCTGAATGTGATAGAGGGTGAAGCGCCCTTCACCAAGCCACTGACGGCCTCTCTGAGCCTCAGACCCCTTCATCTGCTGATGGGAGCAACAGTGTCTCCGAGGTCAGGGCAGTTCCTCTGAGAGGCGGTGGGATGGACAGGGGTTACAAAAAAGGGCTCCTGAGACAGGGGTTCATGGGTTTGGATCCTGGCTTTCCCACGTACTCTCTGAGCTATGCGGCCTTTGTATCTGCATCGTGGGGATAAAGCAGGTTGGTTTCAGGGCTAAGTGAGGCACAGTGCACGCAAAGTGCTTGGCACAATGGCCTGGAACACCAATCACACCTGTTATCGTCTGTTCGGGTCCCAGCAGACAGCTAGAACATGCAATGAAATGCTTACAAAGATGCTACCTTTTGACCCTGGCTGGTGTAAGCTCAGTGGATGTAGTGTGAGCCTGTGAACCAAAGGGTCGTCACCAGTTCGATTCCCAGTCAAGGCACATGCTTGGTTGGCAGGCTGGGCCCCTGGTAGAGGGGACGTGCGAGAGGCAGCCACACAGTGAGATTTCTCCCCCTCTCTTACTCCCTCCCTTCTCCTAACATAAAATCGTTTGAAAAAAAGATGCTACCCGCTTTGATGTCAAGGTTAACAATGCCGAATCACCTCCCTCCATTTGGTCCTTTAAAAGGTAAGCCAGGTGGCTGGAGCTAGTGGCAGGGGCATGGCCTTTGGACTACAGGGCTCCTGTTTCAACTCCGCTGCTTTTCACTAGCTGTGTGACCTTAGGCAGGTCACTTAATGCTCCTGAGCCTCCACTTCCAAAAGCCCAAGATAACTAGTGGTGAGAACTTGGCGGTCTGTGTAGCACGTGGAACTAGCTCACACAAATCCTAGCCCAGAAAGGGGCCCAGGAGAAACGGAGATGGAGCCCCTGTCACGGAAACTTCGTACCTTAATGAGATCTTGCTTTTCCTTCTCTCCACAGGTGATGGCCTTCTTGATGGCTTTCGTTTCTCTCAAGACAGCCTGAGCTTCATCCAGTTTGTAGCTGCCCTGAGCATCAGACATTTTCTTATCGATTCTAGGAGACAAAAAAGAAGAAAGGTCAAAGATAGGGCAGGGGATAGGGCTCTCCCAGGGGGAAAGCACAGACCACAGAGCTCCATTCCCTCAAGAAGTCCCATCTCTCTGTTCTGCCTATGGAATAAGGCACAGGAGGACCCTGTTAAATAGCAAACATCCCATAGTGTGGGGCTGCAGAAGCAACACCACTATTGGAGTCAATGGTCCTCTAAGTGTCAGCTCTTACAGGAAGTCTTCCCAGATTACTTTCCTGGGTCCTCCAGGCTGGGCTAGGTGTTCCCATATGTATCACACACAGCTGTAACACTGTGCTTGTGACGTTGTGT
This sequence comes from Macrotus californicus, assembly GCA_007922815.1. Classification (NCBI taxonomy): domain Eukaryota; kingdom Metazoa; phylum Chordata; class Mammalia; order Chiroptera; family Phyllostomidae; genus Macrotus; species Macrotus californicus. Next base: position 40,071 of record VMDR010002217.1, on the reverse strand, counting down.
CCTAGTTAGTAATTTATGTGGTAGTGTCCTTGACTTGATGCTGGCAGGCTTGAATACATTTGAGTAGTTTTAGTGTCTGGTACAGACTAGTCCTTTAATCCAGATCTCTCAGCCTCAGAGGTCTTGATATTTGAGGCTGGCTCGTTCCTCATTGCGGGGGGCTGCCCTGTGTATTGAAGGATGTTTAGTGTGACCCTGGGCCTCTGCCCACTAGATGCCACTAGTATCTTGTCTTCAATTGTGACAACCAAAAAATTGCCTCCATACTTTGCCTAATGCCTTCTGGGGGGAGAGAAGCAAAATCACCTTCCTTAATTGGCATTTGTGGAGTTAACACCACCAGGAAGGAACGGTTAGGAGGATGGGAACCCCCACCCCCGCCCTTCCACTTAGAAGAGCGACCTCGGGTGTGGTCCCCAGGGACAAGGAGCCTCCGTTTCCTTTGCTCAAAAAAAAGCTGGATAGCATCTGTGCCCAGTCCATGTCACCGAGCTGTCAGGAACCGCAAGTGGGATAAAGGGTGGAAAATCAGGGGTGAACCAGACAATGTAAAGGATTAAAATACTTCTAGTCTGGAGCGCTTATACAATAATCTAGGTCCTACATACATGCTCATTTTGATTGAGGTCAGGGATAAAAAACGTGAAGGGTCATGATGTTTTCTGAAGGTCATCAGAGATGGCTTGGGCTCCAACTCTCTGGGGAAGGGGGGCTGTGGTGGGAGAAGGTTCAGAGGGCAGACATGGGTTTTAACTGCTTCCCATTTTCGCCGAAGGAGGCCTGAAGTGTCGGTCCCAGGTAGAGAAAAGAAGTGTCACAGTCTGAGGAAACCCCACACATCCGTTCCTGTAAGCGGGACACCGCTCACAGGCAGTCCACGGTGGTCTCCCGCTACACTGCCCCGAGCCAAAGAAAACCGGGGTTGGGGGAACCATGGACCCAACCGGGAGCAGGTTTTCATCCTGGTCTCATCATCCGTGCCTCATGTCTCCGAGGAGGGAGTGGGGGAGAGAGAGACCTGACTAAGGTCTCAGCACAGCCCTCCCCTTCCTGATGGTTAGTTCAGCTCTGCGGAGAGGAAACAAAGCCCCATTTATGTCTCCCCACTAAAAATAGCCCGTCTGTTCCTTTCGAGGACTTGGGCCTGGGCAAGCCTGCCAGGTCGGCGAAGGCTGGTCTCAGATTCAGGTTGAGAAATGAGTCTAAAGGGAGCTTTTGGCCACGGAGGCCTCCCCAAGATGCTCCGCGGAGAGGAGGACCCTGAGAGTGAGTGTCCAGGACTGGAGGTGGCCCTGCCCCAAATGCGGGGGGCGAGGGGTACATGAAGGGGAGACACTGTCTGCTTGAGCATGTCCAGGGGCTGGGGGCTCTGGGCAGGGGGCTGTGCCCAGCTGTCCTCTGCCAACGGGGGAGGGTGGCTTTGAATCCTCAGCAGGGCAAGACAGAAGCGGCTTGTCTCTGGGCCTCGGGCTCCTCACACGGCCTCTACCTGATTTCTCCCAGGGGCCCTAGCAACCCCGGCTCTGGAATTTGGCTGCAGAGAGCACAGCCCGCAGAGGGAACGCTCTTGGGATCGGGGTGGGGGAGGGGAACAAAGGGTCACCATTATGTGCACCGTGAATGAATCTTTTTTTTCCTTTAAGGAAATAGAAAAGTCGTGTGGTTGGGGGGAGGGGAGGGTGTATGCGCGTGGTAGTGGGGGGAGGGCATCTTTTAGGATTTCCAAATTCTGCAGCTGCCCTTTCTCTCGGCACCGCAGACCCACACACCCGGGAGCCACAGTGCAGCGGGACAGAGAAGCAGGCCCAGGCTCTGATGGCAGCCACCTCCTCTCCGTCCAGCCCGGACCACTTGCACCTGGGCGGGGGTGGCCTTGCGGACATGAATAAAGACACCACGCTGCCCTCTCTCCCGCGGGAGCAGGATGCCAAGTCTCAACTCTTTCCTATTCACAAGGGCTCGGGCGGCTGGCAGGCCCAAATGCCCAGCTTTCATTGTGATTCTTCAGTCTCCCCTGAGAGGTACCCTCCAACCCTCGTCGACCTTTTCTTGTGACAGTGGGTCGGTGACCATGAGTTGAATACATGGTAAGTTTCACCTCCCTCCATGGAATGCAAAGAGAGGAAGCTAAGAGGCAGAAGTGACAGTACTGTCCCCAATTAAGGGATCTTATGTTTTCTGGAGGTGGCGGGGGTTACCTGGGACGATGGCAGGAAGGGAGGCATTAGGACACAAGCTCCAGAATCCAATAATACTGGGTTCCAATCCCTGCTCTGCCACTTACTAGCTGGGAGGCCTTGGGCATGTTTTCAACCTGTCAGGGCCTCGCCTATACAGTGGGCAGAACAAACACTTCTCTGCAGGGGGTACGGACAATGGAACGAGGTGGCAGGGCCACAGTGCTTACCCAGCACAGCCTCCAAGTCACCCAACTCCCTTCCCAAGTCCAAGCAGGCACCTAGCTAGAGGTCACCCGCCGCATATGCACTTGACATGAATTCTCCAATTCACTCTTCACGGGGATGTATTCAGATAGAGAAGCCACAGTTCAGAGGAATTAAGTCACTTTCCCAAGGTCCCAGGGAAGTGGGATTTGAACCCAGGCCATCTCGTCCTGAGGCTACATGCCTAGCTCTCTATGCCAAGGTGTGCATTAAAGTAAATGCTCCCCGACACTGAACACGGGGAGCTGGCTTCCTGCTAGGGAGCGTGGGCAGCAGAGTCTTATCTGGGCTGACATCGGACGTCGGGAGGGAGGGAAGGCGGAGGCGGAGAGAAGGGGAGAAAAGGAGGCTTGTCTTTGGGGTTTCAGCTCAGCTTACCAAACGACAAGAATTTTCAATGCTACTACAGGGTGACAAAGTGGTAAAACAGGTTTGTGGTGGCTCGGAGAATAAGGAGAGAAGTGTTTTCACCAGAAGCTCCTGAGAACTGCAGGAAAAGGGGAGGCAGGGCAGGCTCCTGCAGAGGGCCCCTAGGGCACAAGGAGGGCGATGATGATGATGATGATGATGACGAGGACAACCACGACAGGACCAACAATGACAATGTGCGAGAAGCCCTTAGAAGCTGCCCTACTACTAAGTAGAGGTCTGAGGAGGCAACTTGCTTTATATGTCAAAAACAAGAATTTTGTAAGCTCATACCCCTGCCCTCAAACATCCTTGGCCCTACTGAAGATTACCAGGAAGCATAAACAAAGGTCCTTTAATTACACTAGAGTCTGGTCTGAGACAGGATTAGCATATACAGATATGCACATACAAATAATGGAGCACTTGTGTATAGAACCAAAATTTGTAGTATAAAAAATATACTATGCACAACCTATAATACTAAGCCATGCTTTCTTATACCTTGTATTGTGGGGGGGCACATGGTCACTCACCCCAGACAGTGGGGGTTTGGGGGCGGGAAGATGTTTATAAGACTGTCCCTCAGCAGATGGTCATAAGGTCACTCGATTAATAGGTCTTGGAGACAGACAGCTAAAGGCTTGGGACTGGACTTGATGTTCACAAGATGATGAGTCAGGGAGAGAGAAAAAGGAAGTGACCTGTCTGTACAGATGCGACTTCCCTGGGATTCTAAGTGACAACAGAGAAAGCTACTAAACGTCCTCCCTGGAGCTTCCAAGAGAGCTACTGGCTCCTCTGTAATGACTGTCAGGTGCGCCCATCAGAGAGACTGACCATGAGGGACTGCATAGGTCGGGGTTACACAGGCAGTCAGTAACAGTAAACGAACGCTGACCGAGTGCTTACTATGCGACCCTGTCTCCTCATCTATAGCATGGAGTTAGCGGAAAGAACAGCCCCTGCAGAGCTGGTGAGGACCAGATGAGGTCGCCCGGGCAGGCACGTGGAAAGTGCTTCCTGGCCCCGAGCGAGCGACTGTTCTCGGCACAATCATGGCCACAACAGCGAGCACATCTGCTCTACAGAAACACAGAGCTGCGTCTTGCTTGGATGCAAGCCAGCTTCTAAAAGTGGAAATTTCATCTGGTCTTAGTTTCCTGGAAGCTCCTTAAGTCACCCAAAAAGTACAGTGGGCGTGGGATCGTGCACACTCTGCTAGTAATTCGTTATGGGAGAGACACTTGTTCCCTCCATGGAATTCCGTAGGTGAAGCCGTCACTCGGTTTAGGGACCATGGGAAGAAAAAGCTTGTTTTGTTTTTGTGCATGCGAGATTCTACTGCATCTACTGGGGGGTGGGGGGGTGGGGAGGACACAGGCACTCAGAAATGTTCGGGATACTGGCTCATAAAACTCAGGTAAACAGCACAGAACTTTACTGGCTTCAGGAATTCAGGGGACAATGGGAACTCTGATCTGAAATGATTCCTAGTTTCTCTTTCTAAACCCCAACCTTGGGTGATATGTTCAGGAAATGCAGTGAAACAGAACTGGGATCAAACAATAAGACGGCCACATTTTGAGAAGGGGGAAGGGCAGGGAGGAGGGGAGCACGGTGGGGAGAGAGAGAGGGCAGGGTGGACTCACTTCTTCAGGGTCTGAAAGCCATGCTCTTTGAACTGTAGCTCCTGCTGGAGGTGAACCATCTCTCTCTTCAGCTTGTTGACCTGGATGACGAAGACCACACACAGGGCTAGGTCAGAGGTTGACATCAAGCTGCAGGCCGCCCTCTCCGCCCTCTCCTCGAAGGGAAACCCAGAGCCCCCTGCTGCCCCTGCATAATGACCCAGGTCAGCATCCTCTGGGTCACATTGGTCACAATACCCTCCCCTCACCAATGGTGCCTTGCCTTCTGCAGCTGCCCACTCAGTCAGCATCCGAGCCCGGCTGTCCCGTGGGTCATGCATAGCCAAGCCCTCGGTCCAGGGAAACAGGAAGTAGACAGGAGCTGGCTGACCTGGGAGAGAGCCTGGCCTTCCCACTGTCCAGCTGGGTGACTTCTCTCAAGCCACCTCGCCTCCCTCTCCTGTTCTGGTGGAGGATGGCAGTCCCCAGGGCCATGCAATACTTAAAACAGAAAGTGGGTATGGGAGCGCGGCACATGGATGTGAAAGGCAATGTAATAACTCCGAGGCAAGACTTGGCCTGGGAGCCAGATCCAGCCTGCAGGAATGCTTGCTTTGGCCTGCAGTGTTACTGAGTTTTTAAAAATTACTTGCTAATATTTAAATATTGAGATATTTCATATAATAAGCCCAGATATATAGTTCTTCTCTAAAAATACTTGAAGATCTGCCACCCTGGCTGGTGTGGGTCACTGGGAAGAGCACCAGCCAGTGAACTGAAAGGCCGCAGGTTCAATTCCTGGTCAGGGCGCACGCCTGGGTTGTGGGCCAGGGCCCCGTTGGGGGAAAGCAAGAGGCAACCAATCATGTTTCTGTCTCACATGGATGTTTCTCTCCCTTTCTCTTTCCCTCTCTCTAAAAATAAACAAATAGAGTCTTTAAAAAATAGAAGTTCTTGAAGATCTGCCAACACCGAGCCCACATTCCTGAATGGCCACAGTAAGCTACAGCTGAAAATCAACTACCGCTGTAGACAGAGCTCACCTCTCTGGGTTACAGTCCCCACTGCTCCCTACTGCCTCACCCCCAGCCCTCTAACCTCCTTTTATGTTTCCTTACAAGCACCTGAGTTGAACCTATCTGAAGTTGAATGAAGCCAGTGTTGAAAATACTGCCTTTGCCTTCAGAATCTCACTTACTGCCGTGCCTCAGTTTCCACATCAGTAAAATGGCAAACATGAAGTAGTTAAATAAGATCATGTGGAACCAGCAGTAGCTAAGGAAGATAGCACACGACATTAGGAACTCTGGAGTAAACCTGAGTCCCTTATGACCTTGGATAAGTTACTTGTCCCCTAAGCCTCTGTTTGCTCATCTTTAAGTGCAGATATCGACAGAAGCTACGTCGTGGGGTTGTCGTAACAACGTGAGATACTACGTACGAAGCTTTCAGCACCATGCCTCGGATACAGGGGTTGCTTGTGACGTGGTAGCTGCCGTTACCAGTACTGTTACCATGATGACAACCTGCTACCGCTACGCCTGTTAGTCAGCTCTGGCTACCCCAGCCTGCCCGCAGCATCTGCTCTGGTCTTGTGGGTGAGCCTCAGTGAGCCCCGTGCACAGCACACACACAGATGCCCTACCCGGGATTTTGCTGTGGCGATTTCCGCTTTCAGGATCTCAGGGTCATACTTGGAGCTGGACGACGAACCGGACACCACTGCAATGAAAAAGGGAAACAAAATTCTGTAGAAGAAACACATTTGGGCAAAATTGGCATATTTGGCCATCTAGATAAACCCAGAAAGGAATGACCAATTGTGAACAACCTAAATGTCCAACAATGGGGGATTTGTTAAATAAATACGGTACAGGCATAAAATGGGGAACCACACACCTTCTGTGATTTAAAATGATGGAGCAGAATACTGAACAAGGCGAAGTGCCTAAAACCTACTGTTATATGAAAACAATAGTCTACCAAAAACTGTAAGGACAGAACAACACAAATTAGGAAACAACACACGGTAAACAAATATACACATTCTGCATCTAAAAAGGCCGGAAAGAAAGAAACGAAAGAGTAATAGCACCCCGATTAATAGGCCATCAGCTTCCCCCTTGTGTCCTTGTCCCCTCTCTAACCTCCAAAGAAAAGAATTGTGTATTTGAACAGGAACTTTGAGGCCACCTTCAAAGCCTCACATTTTTAAATGGTCAGTTTTAATTTGTTACCCACGGTGGGGCAAAAGCATGTTTATAGTTGTGAATACGTGAAACACCGTTTATTCTTGTATTGTTACTTATTAACTATTGTATCATTTTCCATATGAACAACTGTGAACCTACTTTTGCCCCAAACTGTACATGGACCCAGTTTAATGGTCCAGCACAGAACAAGTTCTGCTATAAAAAAAGAGCATTCCACAGGTCCCCATGCCCGTATCTCACCCTCAAAGGGAAACACTTTTTTTTACCATGCTCAGCCAGTTTCCTGGGTATCCACCTCTGTCTAATAATATGCACGTATTTCTGCTTCTTGTGTTTTTTCAGTCTTAGGCATTATTTCTTCATCATTCCTCTGGACAACGGAGACTTAGGGTCCTCCCTTTCCCAGCCCCTACCCCACCTGCACACAGGCACCACTCCCAGCTCCCCATCCTCTGAGAGAGCATCATGCCAGTGAAGGTATGACTTCAGTTCCGCTAACACTATTCGGGGCGGAGGCATGGAGTTGACTTTGCTTAGTTTTCCTTCCCAGTGCATTTAGTTATTTTTCCTCGAGTTAATAATCATCGTTTTTATGCTCGCCCACAAACTTATCACTGATTCACCCTCACCAGTTATCTAAATCTCCTCTCACAGAGTCCGGGCCAGCATGCCCCCTTCTGGCCAGTTCCTCTTTTTGGCCATGTCTTGCTCAGACATGTGCTGGCTTCAGTGTGAGCTGCTTGCTCTCTCTGCACAGCTGGCATCCGAAGGTGCCCTCCTTGCCTCTCTCCTGTTTCCAAAATACCACGTATCCCCCCTCTGTGGACTAGCCCCTCATTTTGGCAGAACACCAAAGTTGAGAAGGGAGAAAACTTTTTGAAGTCTTGCATCTGTAAAACTATCTGCACGCTATCCTCTACTTGTTTACAGGTAGTTTTGCTGGATGTAAAATTCCAGGTTGGAAATGACTGTTCTTAAAATTTTGAAGGCATTGTTCTACTGTCTTCTAGGTTTCCAGTGTTACTACTGAGAAGTCTGGAGCTGTACTGATTCCTAATAATTTTTCGGTGACCCGTTTTTACTCTGAGAAAACATCTAGCATCTTGAATCATTCCCAGTGTTTAAACTGCACAATGATAAGCCTTGGTGTGGTTGACTTTTATCCATTGCACTGGGCGCTCACTGAGTCCTTTCAATCTAAAAACTCTCCTCCATCGGTTATGGGAAATTTTTCTGAATAATTTCATTGATGCCTCTTTCCCCATTTCCTCTGCTCCATCTCAACTTTTATTACTCAGATTTCCTGGCCGGGTGCTCTATTTCCCTTATTTTTCATCTCACTGTATTTTTGTTCTGCTTTTTAGAAGATTTCCTCAGTTTTGCCTTCTAGCCTTCCTACGGATCTTTCATTTCTACCATCGTGTTTTGATTTCCAAAGGCCCTTCTGTGCTCTCCGAGGGTGCCTCTTTGTAAAACGCAGCATCCTGTTCTTGTTTCATGGCTGTGCAGTTTCTTGATGCTTTCCTCTCCACGCACACCCTGTTCCCTCCAAGGCCTTCCCATCGCCACGTGTTTGTTTTAGTCTCTATTTTTCATGTTCAAGGCTTCCCTGGGATGTCTGGCTCCAGCTGCAAGCTCACATTTAAGAGCGGGGGCCCAGAAAGCTGACTGGATTTGAGCCTGTTGACTGAATTCCATGGTCCATGACTTGGCTGGACTGTTTTATCCATGACTCCCCATTGCCAGTGTCTTTACTTCTTTAATCTCTTTTCTCTGTTCAGGTCTCCCCAGACCCTTCTACTAGCCATACTGGTAGGTGATGGCCTGGCACCATCCTGGGAACCAGCTGGTACCTGCAGGCTGGGGTCTCAAAGTCCTGTCTGTCCCATGTTCAGTCAATCACATTTTCGGTATGGTCCATGTCACCAGTGAACTTGCCTTGTATCTTGTAGTCCAAACTCTTGTTTTGTTCTCTCCTGAACATGAACCTCCAGTCTTTTGCTGGTTGGGGATGGGCAGTTACCAATTTGGGGAGGTTGTCTCGGAAACAACTTTCATCCAGTCCTCTTATTTGTGACCCTCCTCACGGTCTCGCCCCCTCCCAGGCACAGGTACTTGTCTAACTCGTAAGGCCTCTGTGGGTGCTCTACAGAGATGACAGTGCTGTTTCTTCCACTATTGGCCCATTTCTCTTTTCTGAGTTCTATCAGACAGGTTGTCACCGGTCTGTCTGCTTTCTAGCTTCCACATTAGACAGGAAAAGGGAAAAGTAAGTTTATAATTGCTTGTATGGAAAAGAAAACAATTACTAATAAATAGTAATACAAGAATAAACCGTGTGTTTCATGTAGCTACAACTGTAAACCTACTTTTGCTAAACCCTGTGCAGCTGTTCTGTTCCCCAAGTCTCCTTGTCCTTGTGCCTGCCTGCCTTTGCAGATCTTTTAGCTGATCTTTGCCACTTTCAGCAGTCAGTGGTTCAACTGGCATTATTTAACTGCAAGGCTCCCAATGATTTTTCTTCAAATTTCCCCTCTCCCAGGCCTGGAATGAGGAAGGAGCATGGCGAGGTCCACAAGAACCCAGCTCTTGTAAGTTCTCATCTTTCAGAAGATGGAAGGACCCCCGTGTAGCCCAGGAACCTTAGACATTGACTGGCTGTTTTGGATTAAATTACGAGAATTAATTTTTGAGGTCAGATGCTCCTGGGTATAAGGGCTAGCTAGCAGCTCTGCCACCGTTTGCCAGTGTGACCCTGGGGAAACCACTTCCCCTCTCTGGGACCTCAGTTCCTCTACCTGTAGAACAAGGACAGCAGTATCTTGAAGGCTTGAACGTGTCTCTGTGTGTGTGAGTGGGGAGGGAGGTTACTTTAAATGACACACGTAGAGTGCCCAGCAATGCACTCTACCAGCAATGCACCCAGAGTGCACACGACCTTGCAGCAATACAACAGGGACACACTCACTGTTAGGTCTCTTCTCCTTCCCCATAGAGCTAGAGACTGTAACTCCCCCAGGGCAGGGCCCACAACAGCCAGGGCCAGGTGGCGGAACTCTTGCAAGCCCTGGCAGGCCGTCTGAGTTAGAAGCCTGGCATGCGGCCTCACCGGTCTACCGACATGCTGCAGGGCTTGACTTGGAAGGCAAAGCTGGCTTGTAAAACCTGAAGAAAGGCGTGAGGAGGAGTGGGCCCTGTCTCTCCAACGGAGGTCCCAGTCCCCAGATGGAAGTTCCTTAACATTCAAAATAACTGTCTTTGAGCCTGAGGGTGCTCTGGGGAGCACGTGGAAGTGAAATGACTACATCATGTACTTCCTACCACTGGTCATGGATTTATTCTTATTGGTTCCGAGGATCTGTTAAAAATCTTTTGTCATTTCAATGCCAATGAATTAATAATATCAAATGATAACTGCGATTATTTGAGAGCTTAAGAATATGACAAGTGCTATTCTGAGTACTTTTCATTTGCTAACTACTTTAAGTCCCATTAACACCCCAGTGAAGGTGATTACCATGTCCATTCATTATTATGCCCATTTTCAGACAGAGAAGGTGAGGTGGAGAGAAGAGGCATATCTTGGGTGAGGTCACCTAGCCAGTAAGTTGCACACCCTGGATTTGGATCCTGGCAGCCCAGCTCCAGAATCTACACTCTCAAAATACTACATAAAGTGTTTCCTGCCCAAAAGAGTATTTATTGAGACATTAAGGGAATTGTTTTACCTAGACCAGAGGTTTTCAACTGAGGAGTTTTGCCTTAGAAGACACATTTGGCTCCGCCTGGAGACATTTTTGGTTGTCACAACTTGGGGTGAGGGAGACTACTGGCGTCTAGTGGGCAGAGACCAGGGATATGGCTAGAGATTCCACGATGTGGAATAACCCATACAATAAAAGTTCATCTGGTTCGGGGAGTGGGGGAGGTGTAAGAGGAATAAATGGTAATGGGAAAAATACAATAAAAATGAAATAAAAAAACACACAAATAACAGCACATTAAAAAAAAATTAATCTGGCTCAAAATGTCAGTGCCACTGAGGTTGAAAAACCCTGGCAGACAAATAAGGAAATACCAACAAACAAATACGCAGATATATTGCAATATGTGTGATAAAGGAAACAAACAGAGAGCCCTTACGGAGGCTAACTTGGGGGAGGGGCGTGGGCTGACGGAGGTGTCACACGAGAGTCTCTCAGAGGAAATGGCCTGAAGGATCAGACTGGAAAGATGAGAAAGAGCCAGCTATGCAAAAGGATCCATGGAAAAGCCCTCCAAGGAGGGGAACGGCAAGTACAAGGTGAAGAGGTGCAGAGGAAAGGCAGGCAGGTGGGCAGGCCTTGGCTGAGGTAGGTGGGAATCAGTACATCTGGAGCTGATTGACAGCAAGAGATGTAGTGGGCGTGGTTGGCAGGGGCCTGATCACATGGGACTGGATAGGTCATGAAAAGGGTGCTGGGAAACCACTGAAGGTTTTTTAAAATTGTGGTAAAATACATGCACAATAAAATTCACCGCTTGAACCGCCTGTCAGTGTCCCTTCATATCCTGCAAATACCACCACCCACCTCCAGAGCCTTTTCATTGTACCAATCTGCAGCTCCACACCCATCCATTAAACCCTAACTCTCCACACCCCCACTTCCCCAGCCACTGAAGGGCTGTAAACAAGGAGGTAACGTAGCCTGACTGGCACTCTGAGATGATGACAAATGAAAGGACATGGAAGGAAAACAGCAAAGGAATCACTGCAGGCACAAGCAGGAGCAGGAGGAAAGTGGGTAGATTTGAGAAGCACAGAGAAGCAGTGCAGGTGGGATTCAGGGCGGCTGCCCTGCCTCCCTGTGGTGGTGGGGGGTGGGCCCTGGTGGTGGGAGGTACTCACAGCTGACCTGGGAGCCCAGCTTGTGCTCCCAGACGGCATGCAGCTGCTGGTACTCCTGCTGTGCAAGCTCCAGGCGCTGCTGCTTCACCTGGTAGATCTCCTTTTGTGCACTCAGGGCCTCCTGGGCCACCACCAGGTAATCCTTCAGCATGTGCTCCTGCTCCCGCCGCCATTGTACCCGAGGGTCCTCAATCTGAGTGGTTTCTGGAACAGACCCCAGAGATTCTAGGTCAGTACTTCACACATATCTCTTGGGTTGGTGGCCTGTGGAATCCACTACCAGAAAACAAAAAGCATAATGAATGGAACACCACAATGAACGTGAACGAATGGGTTACACTTACCTATTAAACAACAGAGATTCTTCGCTTCGATTTAGCAAACACACACAAAACTGACCACGATCAATTTCCAAACCCAAAGTCAATCTGTCTGAGAACAGGTAACTGCGGCTAGGAATTCACACACTAATAGGTACTGTCCTCGGATTACCTACAAATCTGTTTATATATACATGCCTGTGTATACAAACTTACTTTTAATGCAGCATGGCCCCATGTCATATATATTGTTCACCCTTCCTAGCAGGTGCATAAAGATTAACCTCAATTTTTTAAATTTTTTCAGTTGTATTATGGCTTTTATTTTTTACTTGTCTCAGTTATATAACTGATAGCATAATATTCCATGGAACGATGTTATGTTTATTTACAGTATTAGTGGTTCCCCAAACCACTACTGGAAAATGTTTGGACTGTTATCAATTCTTTTGCTACCTCAATCAATGCTGCAGTGAGGACTCTTAAAAACATGCTTCTGTGAACTTGTTTATTAATTGTGTACGACAGATTTCTTAAAAGAGAAACTACTGGGTCAGAGGGTAAATACATTTTAAAGTTTAATAGAGATAGTACCAAATTACCTTCTCAAAGGTTGTACCAATTTTTATGCTCACAAATAGCCTATGAGAGCACCTTTTCCCCCAGATTCTCAACTAAATTGCTTTTTTAAAAAAGAGTTGGTGCTTCATCCAGTAATTCTGAGTCCAAGCAGCATATGAGAATCAGCCAAGGAGCTTCAAACAACAAGAATCCTGTCTCAGAACATTTACAGCAGGTCCTAGATTCTATGTCATTTCCTCACAACTTTGAAGAGATGCCACAGGAAGTTAACTCATTTATATCATTAGCCTGTGGTAAAATTGGTCTCGTTATATGTGCATTGTTTTCCAGAACACATAATTTAATCACCAGTTGAAACTATCTAATCATGATTAGTGTAAACAGCGGTAGTACTGATATATGAAATAATGAAAATCGGTTATAATTGGGAAAGAGTTATCCATGTCTCCAGTTCCCCCCCTCCACTTGCTCTCAGACTCGCTCTAGTCAGACTTGTGCCCCCAGTTCATGTCCAAAGCTGCACTCCAGTCAGGGTCACCAATGTCACCTGGGTTGCTAAATCTAGTGGTCAAGTCTAAGTCCTCCTTGTACTTGATTGGTCAGAAGCATCTGACAACGTCACCCTTTGATATGCTTCCAGCACGTGGCTGCCAAGACCCTCGGGCTGTCCTCCCAGCTTTCTCATCGGTCCTCAGGATCACTCGTGTTTTCCTCTTCTCGGCACCCTCTCACTGTCTGGGGACCCCACGGCTCACCCCTCAGTTTTCTGTCTCGATTTACCTCTTTGGTAACCTTGTCCAGCTTCATGTCTTTAAATACTATGATCTACATGCCAACAACTCCCACGCATGTACCCTTAAGCCCAGATCTCTTCCCAAACTCTGGATTCCTACATCAAGCTGACCAACACCATCTTTTGCACAAAAGAACCCTTTTTCCTCCTTCCTAAACCCACTTCTCTTGCAATTTTCTTCATTCCATTGACGACAATTCCATCGGCCAGTTGCTCAGATCCAAGGGCCATCCATTCCTCTTTCTTTCACATCCCAGATGCAATCTCTCAGAAAATCCTGTTGGCTCTACCTTAAAAATACATCCAGCATCTGGCCACTTCTCACTACCTCCATCCACCGCTATGGCTCTAGTCTGGGACACTGTCCTCTGTCACCTGGACCAGTGTAATGATCTCATACAAGTGCTCCTGCTTCTGTCCTTACCCACTAAGGTCTATTGGTAGCACAGTGGCCAGAGTGACCCTTTTGAGACATAAAGCAGAACATGCCACTCAACTGTTTGAAATTCTCCAATGGCTCCCATCTCCCATGGAGTAAAAGCCAGAAGAGTGAGGCGGAAGGACCACTATTCTGCTCTCTGCACACCTGCCTCCTTGCCATCCCCCCAAGCAAGCTAAATGCGATCGCACCTCAGTTTTTGCTCTGTCTCCCCTCTCTACTTTGAAACACTCCTGCATCTCCAAGTCTTGGCCTACATCTCATTTTTGCAGACAGCCCTTCCTCTCTCCTTGCCTTGCCACCCTCAAGACATACCCAGCACACATTAGCTCCTCACACCATTTTCTCTTTTCCCCCATAATACTGATAATTGTCTAATATACTACATAATCTGCTTACTTATTGTGCTTATTTTCTCTTTGGCTGCAACAAAAGCTCTATATGGGCAAGGATCACTGCCATTTACGCTCAGGTATCCCAAGCTCCCAGCGCAGCACCTGGAACGTTGCAGGTGGTAAACAAATACGTGCTGAATGAATCCGTGCTGGATGGTAAGTTTAGTTTGTAGTTCAATTCTATCGTGTCTATAACTCTTAAGGGAGTGACTTCAGTCAATGGACGACATACACACAGAAGACTGGTCCCAGTCCACAGCTCTGAATGCTTGGGCCCTGATGATGTCATGTTTGTGCCACCTTTGTATCACTGGCTCCACCCACAGAGGTGGTGCCTTCCAGCCAAGGTGAGCACCTTCACACCGAAGGAACTCAGTACCCTGACAGCTGGTAAAACCACCAGACAGAATGCTCCCTATTCTGGGCCCCACAGACACCCATGCCTCCACACACCCACCTCATTTCTGCCATCATTCCCTCAAGAACAAACTCTGCCACTGCCTGATTCTCCTTCTTTCCGTTTCTCCACCGTCTCCCAGGAGCACCTCAGAGTCCCACTCGTGCCGTCAGATTTTAATGAGGGGGATGCACTCAGCAATTAGGAACAGGAAAGGACTGATGAAGGTTCCGGGACATCCGTGTTTACCCCAGCACACCACGCCGCCCTCCCAGCATTAACCTCATTCCCCACACACATCCAATTAGGCATATTTACTTCTCATTAGCCAGTGTGCAATCACGAGTGCTAATAAAAAGCTCGGCTACCCCCAACAATGCAATTAATGTCATTAGCCATCTCTCAGAAACTCTTCTACGCTTTGGTGCCAGCAACGGTCCGCTCGTTCATCCATTTAGCCATGCATTCATGCACGTATGCCCTTTTCTATTTAGCGAAGGTCAAGTGCACACCTACTATGTGCCTTACCAGGCAGCGGCCTAGAAACAGATAGATGAATCAGACAGTATCTGCTCTAGAAGAACTTGCAACAACAGGTAAATGGTTATGCTACAGAGTGATGAAGGGCACAACAAAGGAATGACCAGATGCTACTGAAGCTCAGAGGAGGAAGCGATGGAGCAGCACGCTTCTGCTCCCCAGTACCGGTTCAAATCCCAGCTCGGCCATGTTTTAGCTCTGAGTGTCGAGTGGTCAATTACTACCTGTAAGTCCCATTCGTAAGATGAGGATAATCATCCTAACAGCCCACAGGGTAGTTGGATTAAATGAGATGATGCCTGGCTAGTGCCAAGCCCAGCATGTGGCAGAGAGGGCATGCTCAGTCAATGGGCTAGGATTTGATGCCCTATTCTCAGCCTCAGGCTTTGCCAAGCATGTCCCATCCATCGCATTCTCCTTTTCCCTGGAAGGATCAGGGACATCCGCCAATTCAATCTTCTCTCCTCACATGAACAAATGGGGCAGCAAATTCCAAAGGACAGGAATAGTCTCGGCCAAGAAGATGCACAATGCATAAGGCCCAAGGACACTTAACTCTCCCTGGCTGGGGGACCAGAACCTGGGTTCCTCCACCTGTCAGACAGCATGCGTGTCCCTTTCTCAAGCTAATCCTCCATCACAGTCCCAGAGACAGGCACAAGGAGTCTTCACTCTGGACCAGGAGACTTGGATCACAGATACAAAGTGAGGATGGGCTGACTCGTGTGATGCACTAGAGACATACACGCTCACACCAATCCACTCTGGACACGTACATGTGCATGCTGCTGGGGACTTGCTGGGGCTCTGGCTGCTCCCAAATGATCTGGCAATGACAACGACACTCTACCTTTATGGAAAAAATAAAGGTCTATACACATACACATTGATATATGTAAAAAAGAACACACATATGTACACACATAAACACATGACAGGGACACTCCTGGAGTGGTTACATGAAATTGTTAGCAGCAGTTGCTTCTGTGAAACTGGGGACATGGATCGTAAGAGGGGGCGTTTCAGATGCTATTGGAAACCCTTCTAAACTGTTACTTTATATGAGCATATATTATCTATCTATATCTACACGGACATCTCTATCCAGCTCTATAAAACAAAATACAATCTGGCTCCGAGAGCCTCTTCCCGACTTGGGGGGTGAGCGTGGAGGTAGAGGAACGGGCAGCGGGGGTAGGGAAGGGGATGGCCGGGAACTTACTGGTGTTGTGGTCAATGAAGTAATCTCCAACCTGTGGGTCGTACGCCTCCTCCCATCCTAGAGGCAGCTCATCACTAATGCAGTCGGCAAAGGTGAGCGGTTTGGTGTACCTGGCGAGGAAGAGGAGAAAGACTCCGTCAGCTCACAGTCCCCACACCCCTGCAACTGGCTGCTGCCCTTGGCCTCCTCACTCCTCGGGGCTGGCCCAACAGGTCTAAAAACTTCCTACTGACACCAGATCTGTCCTTGCCATCCGGGGAAGGTGAACACACAGGAAGGAGGCAGGGAATGTGTTCTAGCCCCAACATTGTCACTAACTAGGGAGGAAACTGAGCAGGTCACCTTCCTTCTCTGGGCCTCTGTTTCTGCATCTCTAATGGAGGGGGTTTGCAAGAAAGGGCTCAAGGTCAAGGCTTGCTTCTGGACTTGGACTCCAGCCCTCTCTGGATTCTCCACCTGTAACTCTCTGGCCCACCCACTGCAAGTCTTCCTCCTGGCTCTATTGCATGTTGTCATGCCCACTCCCCGCCCTCCCACCCCCAGAAAGCTGGCTCAGTGCAGCATCTAGCAGAGCAGATGCTCTAGCCCTGTGAGTTTGGCCAAGAGCAGTATTTATTTGCCTTCTGAGCTGGTTCCCAGATGCCTGTGCCCACTGCTGTCCTTCCCTAGACAACCCAGGCCAAACTGATCTTTTAGCAAGAACCACCTTCTAAGTCCTCATTCTGTGGGCGGTAAAGTGGCAGTAACCACCCAATGGTTACTTATGGTTAAGTCAGACAGACAAACAAATCACCCAACTAAACGAACAAAGGCTTGTCAAGCCCAGAAAACAGCACAAACCACTCGTCAAGAATTTTAGCCAGAGTGCCAGACATCTAATAGACACACAAGTCAGCCCAAGTGGCCCTTCCAGGCAGCTCCTCAGTTTCTCCCCATCGCCGCCTCTGCCTAAAATACATATTCTTCTCCCTCTCCTGTCGGCTCCCAACCCACTCCCAGTTTCAGAATCCCAGAGCCTCCGCTTCATCAATCTTTCTACAGACTGGCAAATGGAGGTTCAATGGGACAGGAAGAAAGACGGCTGGGATGAACTTCTCTCCAAGCCTCAGGAACCCACCCCCTCTCTAACCATGTGCAATCTCCTTCCCTCTTAAATCCACTACAAGTCAAACTTAAAGCCAAATGCATGGGGGAGAAAGAAAGACTGAAAGAGCCCCTCCTGGTGGAGAGACCTGGGGTGTTCATGGGCACTGCACGCCCAGCACCCGTAAGCCGTGAAAATACCAACGGACTGACTGAATGGCCAGCTCCAAAGTCTGCTAGTTAGCAATCCACTGCTATATTGTAGGAGATGATGAGGATGCGGTCGGAGGTCGCCATGATATGCAACAGACTAATAAGTAAGTAAGGGTTCAATATGCATTACGTCCATTAGTTATGTGAGTATAGCAACCTAACTTCTCTGAGTCTCAATATTTTTCTCTGTAAAGTGGAGATAATAATAACTTACCCGGTTGTATGTTAGCTTAAATAAGGTCAAGTTTCTAAGAACATGTAGCTCAGATCCTGGTGCAAATGATTGTTCAAAAAACATTAGTTATTATAGCCACTTCCCCAAAAAGGAAATTGAGGGTAAGAAAGACTAAATAATATTTTCAACGTCAAAGACAAAAGTGGGATTTCAAGCAAGACTATGTGTCACTGGAGCCCCTGCAGTGAGCTAAAAGGTTCTCTTGAAAGTTGACACCTTCAATGCATCTCCTGAGCACTGGGGGGGGAAAATCACAAGTTACTGCCCTGGAGGAAAAGACAGAAAACCTGGAGAAGACACGCAGGTGACGGGGCCTTTCCTTGGCTAAGAATGCTCCTCGCTCAGGGACATCTGGCCAGTCTGCATCAAGTTTCTGCACAGCTGTCTACAGCCCTCTCTTCCTCCGTCTGACACTTTGCCCAGAGTGCAACAACGAAGGCCCACTTCCAGCAGCACCTCCCCACTTGGACATCTCCAAGTGCTTGTTCCCTCTGCCTCATGGAGAGTGAGGACCAGTGACCAGGGGCCGAAGCTCACACAACGTCACTTCATCCAAGTCTTTGAAAGGACCTCTGAGGAAAATCAGCACACAGGCATACACCCCCCTCCACAGCAAGTTCCTCTCCCCCGAGGACAGATGAGCAGTGAGGTGCACACGGATGCTCGAGCTGACCATACTCAGGCCTCTCCTTCTGGCTCATTCCTTGCCCTGCAATCAGCCAGCCTGGCTGTGGAGACAGAAGTCTTATTACATAGAGCTCACAATCCAGAAAACCAAGAAGATACATCCCATCCCAACAGCCCCCCTGAATCTGAGCGTGGATGGACCATCTTTCAAGCTTCCTCTTGGGGACTAATGAAATGGCTTCATCAATGGTTCATCTGAGCAAGAGGACCCTATGTCCCCCCACAACTGGAGCTCAATAAGTATCTGTAAGATGGGTGAATGCAACCACGGATATGTAGGAACAAAGAAAAACAGTGCATCCTATATTACATGTAACGTGTTCTGTATTTTTGCTCACATGGAAGGATGCTCTCAATTTACTATGAGAAAGACAATATTAATATTGTTCGAAGAAAAGATCTACAGGATACAGTCATGTATGATATTTTGCCCAAAAGTATGTGTGTGTGTGCATGAGTGCGTGTGAGTAGAAGAAAAAATGGAAAGATAGACATTAAAAAAAAATTATCTCGGTACAGGGATTTTAATATAATTTAAATCTTTCTTTTTTATCCTTTTTTTTTTAACCAATCTTTCTGTAATGTTCACATGTTGATTGTAATTAAAATATTTAGTAACAGCTAAATCGAGGCACAGAAAGCAAGCCGCACCCATCACGTTCCCTCTCTGGGCTGTAGGCATTCTCACTCCGCTTTACAAACAAGAAAACACACACAACATCCCAGAGCTGGTCCACCCCTGTGGTATGACCTGAAGCCCCACTGCCTGAATCCCAAACCCGAGCTTTGCTAATAAAACTTAACGAGACCCTGTGAGTCGCAGAATGATCTGGACTGCAGAGTAAGCTGTACCTGAGATGCAGAGGGACCACGGGGAGGTCTGAAGCAGGCAGGGGCTGCTGGTGCTCTAGCACATTTGCACGTTCCGCTGTACAAAGTGTATCTTCCACGTACAAAGGTATGCAGCACACGTGGATAACCCACGGCTGCTTCATGCAAAGGCAACCAAGTGTTTCAGAGTCATCAAAGTCATCAACAGAAGTGACTCACTGAGCTCTCTATGTGTGACATGAGGATGGGGGTGGGCAGCACTGAAACACGAAAAAGGCATCACTTTTGCAGAAAAACATGAACTCCACAGAGTGTTCCAGCCTCCGGCAGTGAAATAACGCTAACTATAAGCATTAGTCATGTGACCGACATGAGGCGGGGGGCGGGGGTCAGAGGGTCAGAGGTGCTGGTTCCAACTTGCAGCAAAGGCAGACACTGTGCCTACAGGGATAAAGAAAGTGAATAGAGAGGACCTCAAGTTTGGAGAGGGCAGCAGGAGAAAGGAAGGCCTGGTTTGATATTCAGGGCTCCCTTCAGGGCAATCGTGGTGGTGGTGGGGGGGGGAGCCAGAGGGCTGATCCTCACTCCCAGAGCTCATCCATGGGAAAGAGAAAACCTTCAGTTGGAAGACTGTGCGACTCACAGGAAATCTGGACAGCAAGAAGCTCTCTGGAACAAATGCCCAGAGGGAGAGTCAGTGTGCAGAGACATGCCATTCAGAGAATCAGGATGAAGAGAAGTGCTTTTAGCTGCACAAGGATTTAAACACACACGTACACACACGTGTGCATACGCCTCTTCCTGCCAGAGAGGAACCGTTTGGACCAGACCCCCTGGGAAACTGTGGGTCCTTCTCTGGTCTGCAATGTTTCCCCTTGGGCAAGCGCCAAGAATGTGTGCTGGGAAGAGACGCCGGCTTTCAGATGTGGCCAGGACTTGGGGGCTTGCCTGGGACACCCAGCCCCCATGCTCCGATGAAGCGATTCACCCCAGTTTAGCCCAGTCCAGTGCCAGGTTCCAGCTTCCATGCCCTGGGCCACTGAAAACCCCAACATGAAATCAAGTGACCCAAATGCTAGAAGGGCAAGAGGGAGGGAAAGAGGGTGGAAAGGGCACCGAGCAAGAACTGGTTCTGCCTCTTCTTAATTACAAATCTCTGAAGGAACACAAACATTCCAGAATGTTTCACAACAGGCCCTCCTGGAAAAAGGGACCGGATGTGTCACCTTGGATACAGGTAGGTACTGCCGGATCACTGACATGCAGTGCAGGAGCACACCTGTCCCGCCTCCCGACTCCACGTTCCTTTCCTACGGGCTGTGGGAGAGAGTCCGGGAGCACACTGCCACGGCCAGCAGGCATTTGGGATTCAGACGGTGCGTCTTTTCTAAGGAAGCGGCTCAGAGAAGGAGCGGAAAGGCTTTTGCCAAGTCTAACCCTGGGTGGTGATTCTCTGGGCCCTGAAGAACGCGTAACATATCTTTCATGTTCCTGGGGCTTCCCGAGCGATCCTAACACTTCCCACAGTAACCTCTTTATCGTGTCCAGCAGGATGCTGGCCCCCGACTGGCTCTCTCCCATGGGCCAGCTGGGAGGGACAACTTTCTAAAGGGCTCTCCAGACTCCATGCCAAGAACTGTCCAAACTTTCAGTCGAACCTCCCCTCCTAGCCGGGGCACAATGGCCAGGCCGGTTCTTCCCGCCCAGGGGTGTTTCACTCGCATAGTTCCCATAGCTTAGATTTCACCGCCCTGATCACATGCCGCCAGCTCTGGGCTGCCACACAGCCCTGTTTCTGAGCAGCCCTCTCGCTCCTTGGAGGCTGGTGGGTAGGATACATAGGAAGCTCTCCTTCCTTTAATTCAGTTCTGTTCAGACACCTTCATTCGTGTTAATGAATCTGAGGATGACTAAGATAACCATCTCAAGTTCGCTAGCAGGGCTGAGCACAGGAAACACAGATGAACTTCACCACTAAATGCCAGGTGCAGATGGACAAGACAGGGCCCTGTGCATCCATGGTTGTTGGGGAGACGCCCCAACGACTTACGTGATTTAGAAAAATACAACAGGATCGACTGGGTGCCACGGGTGGGAGGTCATGGGAAGGAAGCCTCTGGGAGAAGCTGATCTTTGAAAAAAGGGAACAGCCGGCAGGAAGGCTCTGGGGACGGGACACTGGAGACAAACACATGGCATGTCTCTGTTATGAGGGGTGGGGCAGAGGCAGAGAGGGGCAGACACTGGGCTTTAGGGCCCTGGGGTCTCTCGTAAGGACCCTTTGAGCACCACTGCTGCACCCAGCAGCAGGAGGCGCCTCACCCTCTGCTCTCTTTTCTCCCTCATTTTGATTCATCCTCCAAGCAGCAAGAATTTATTGCATGGACACAGCCGCTCAGTCCCGTCCATGCCAGGCACAAGCCAGGGTCAGACGTTTGAAGGCGGCTTGTTTCTGCCTTCAGGAGTGGAGGCTCTGGCTACAGAGCCACGGCTTCCCCTGAAAGCAGGCGCTGACCCGTGCCCATGACCTTCAGTGACAGTACACATGTGGCAGTCACACTACCTGAGACTGTGAGCCACAGAAAATGAGAGGACGCCAAGATAGCTAACAGGGTGCTGGGTCAGCTGTACAGACACCAAAAAGGCCACGGAATTGGGAGAAGAGAGACAGAGGAACAGGGTAGAGTCGGGGGTGGGGGTGGGGGGCTGGAAAAGGAAGGGAGCAGTTACAGTTAATGGGGAGGCAGGGTGGGTGCGACCCATGAGGCCCAGAGATCAGTGAAATTGGACTGAAACCCACAGTCCACCCCTTGCACAACTGTGGGTGTGTTACATAACCTGGTTAGGAGGAGTTTCCTTGTCTGTGAAACTGAGAAGTCCCAGTCTCATGAGGGTGTTGTGGGGATTACAAGAGATAACCCACATAAAGTGCTGAGCACAGGGCCTGGCATGGGCTGCAAATAACGTGACCCGTTGAGAGACTGTGCACCATGAGAATTGGGTCACCTTTCATCTCAAAGGGTTGATAAGTTAGCTATCATCATCATCATCATCATCATCATCATCATCATCACCACCACCACCACCATCATCATCATGATCAACATCATTCTTTGGCTCAAGAGATACCCAGTGGTGGGAGAACCTCACAGGCTCTAGAGTCAGCCATCTGGGTCCCCACGCTGACTCTGTCACTTACTTGCTCTGTCCTCTTGGGCATGAAATCTAACCTGTCTGAATCTGCTTCTTCATTTGCAAGATGCTTCATCGGCTCTGAGCCAGACCTGGTTAAAAGGAGCAGAGCTAAGCCCAAGGCTCCCAGGGCTCAACCAACACTGGTGGTCATGACGAGCTAGGTTTTATACTCCTATTTTCATGGTGGGCAAACTGAAGCCACACATCTGTCCAGGCACAGAGCCTGCAAGCCTTGCACTGTTCCCCACAGCCTCCTTTCCTAGGGAAGCCGAGTCTGTGTACACTCTCTCTTTCTGGAAATTCAACCAGACATGTTAGGAAATGGCCACTGGAGTGGACTTGGTTCTCAAAATTTGCTTTCTGAAAGAGATGTGTACACCAAGAATTTCCAAGTTTTTTCCTCTGGAAAGTTCTCCTCTCCCTCCCTCCACTCTCAAAACACCTGTTTCAACATTCTGGTTGTTTAACCTGCAGATCCCCTTGCTTTGTCACTTTGGTTGGGCTGGTTTATCCAGAAACTTCCCTGGTCTAGTCACTCCCATTGCTGGAATTCTTTTCCGGGGAAAGGAAGAGGAGGGAGAGAGCCGGAGGGAAGGTTCCAGATTGCTCTCCCTGTCTCCTTCTCCTCTTCAAACTGGGCGCCCACGAGCCAGTGGCTCGCTTCCCCGGGCTAACCCTCATCTTCACCCGCCTTCGTTGAGGTCTTGGGATCACATACCTGAGCCCTGGACCCGTCCCCTTCCTCTGCCTTCAACCCCTCATCTCTCTTCCTCCAGGGGACAGTCACCATGGAGAGAACCTGAGCTGCTGTTCTTCTCTGTGGCTCACACACTAGGATTTAAGGTGATCCCTCTGTGAACCAGATCACGGACTAGGTATGTTTGTCTACTCCAGTGCTATGTTTTAAAAACAGGCCGTCTCTAGGTACAGACAGTCCCCCCACTGCTCTCCCATGTGTTACTCCTGCCTCTGGTCTTATCAAGAGGCAGCCCTGAGTGCTGGTTAAGAGCACAGGGCTCTGGAGCCAGACTCCCTGGGTTTGAATCCCAGCTCTGCCACTTTCGAGCTGTGGGACCTCAGATAAGACACTTTAACTCTCTAAGGGCTCAGTCTTCACATTTGCAAAACCAGAAAAAAATAGCAATACATTTACTGGGCGCTCGCTCTTGGCCAGGAACTCTTCCAAGAACTCTACAGAAGGTACCTCGCCTGGCCCTCACGACCACCCTTCCAGGTAGGCGCCAGGCAGGCCTGCCTCACAGTGCCCTCTGAAGACCACGTAACTCCCGAAAGAACCCTTCGGCACATGGAATGAAGCCGCCAAGTGGGAGCCAATTCATTATTATTCTTTTCATCGCTATCCAAAGGAGGCCCCCGATGCAGGGACATTAAGAATGCTAAAACCGAAAGGCATATCTGGAATCTAATTCCTTCGTCCCATTGCTGAGAAAACTGAGACGCAACAGAAATCTGTCTAGAGCCCCCCGAGGAGAGCGGCAGGGCTGAGACTAACACCTGGGGACCAACCCCAGGCCTACGTCAGTCACACTCCTGGCACCAAGGGATCAAGTCAGCCTCATGCTCAGTTAGCATCCACTGGAAATGCAGCGACCACCTGAACAGGCTTGAAGAAGCAGTTATTGCTTGTATTTTCTGAGTTACAGTTACAGCCTATTAGACTGGAAGGATAAGTATCCCTGGGTGAGAAGAAGCCACATGAGACAGTGAAGCTCCCACTCGTGCAGAGAAACGATTGGAGACATTCTCTCCGCTTTGCTCACTGGAGGGTAATTTCCTGTAAGCCCAGAGGCAGAACAGAGAACCTGGTATACTCGTGTTTGCCCCTCACCCAGCTCCACCCCCTGCCCCCCTTCATCCTCATTCCGGACGTGGGAGTTAGGCTACAGAAGTTCTGTGCCCAACAGAAAGGGCCTAAATACCTCAACAGGAGTCCCAGTTCTCATCCTTCTTAGTTGGGTAATCCTAGCACAGTCCTTCTCCAGCTCTAAGCCTCAGTTTCCCCACTGGTATAAAGCTGTTGAGAACATAAATCTGCCTCGCAGGGTTCTCACACTGATTAAAAGTAAATTGGCACATGGGAATGTCTCAACTCAGCACTTGGTACACTCCCTGGGCGGGCAGGCGCGCAGAGCGGCTCTTCTCTGGATTTAGGACCCTGAGGACATTCCACTCTGAGCTTTACCCCTTCCAGTCCCTTGCCTTCCCAGGCGCTGGGCTGTCTGGGAGCATCTAGCACTAAGAGCAAACGTTGTAGCCGGTCCTTTCCTGGAATTTGGCCACTGCTCTGCTTCTTGAGCTCTGACCCTTACCCCAGCCACGCAGCCCAAGGAGCTGGTCCTTCTAGCAATGGGATTGGACGTGGAGGTTTCTCCAGGATTGTGTCTCACCAAGGGCTGCCTGTGCACCGCTAAGACGGAGCACTAGGAGGGGGTCTGAATCCTGACACGGCCCATGGGTCAGCCACGCCCTTGTACAAGGTACACACCCTCTCTGGGCTTCCCATCTGCAAATCAGGGGAGCTGGAATATAACATCTCTAGCCCTTTGCAGTGCTAGCTTTCAAAAGGCTACTCTCTGGCCGCCCGTCCCAAAGGGGCACTGTGAGGTTGCAAAGAAACACTAATTAAAACATGTTTCACTGAAGGCCAATGAAGTACCAGGCATCGGGCCATCTGCTCTATGTCAAACAAGTCCTTTCCAGATACTACCACCCTCCTTTAACTAACGAGGAAACTGATGCTTAATAGTAATAGTTACAATAACCAATAATACAGGCTAAGTTGCACTGAGTGTTTACAGAGTACCTGGCACTATTCCCAGGGCCCCTCACGCAAACTCTTTCAACAGTTCGAAGCTGCACCTTTGTAAATGCATCTTAACATCTCTGAAATGTACCACCTGAGACATCACTGCTGCTGACACCTTACAATACTGTCAGCTGCCTGTGTCCGCTCAGCCATCACAGGTGTCCCTGGGATGAAATCACAGAGACCAGAGTGGAGCACTTCTAACCCCTGGGAACCCCACGGTTGTGGGGAAGGGCAGAGGCGGTAACCAGGCCAGCACGTTGAGCCACATTCCCAAAGCAGGAGAGCAAAGTAGGCTAACTCTCCCTAATTGCTGCTCTCGCTTCAGGGCCCCGCACCCCAGCTTTGAATTCCTCTGGTCCTCTGAAGAAGGCACATCACCAACACTTGTGAGGGCACCGAGGACAGTATCAAAAGCACAGACATCAATAACTTGTGATTCCAAAGAATTGGATTCAGACTAGGAAGATGTTTTGGTCACAATGGAACTTTGTTTTATCTAAGTATTTCTTTGGGTTTTTTTCTTTTTCTTTTATTTTTTTTTGGTATGTATAAAAGCAATATGTGAGTAAAAAAATCTAAGTTTGAAAGATTTATTTCAATGAGTAAAAAATAAACATTCTAGTTAAACATATTGGGTCATAATTTAGTTGGTAGCACTTACTCCTTTCTTAGTGGCACATTAAATAATGGTGCTTCTTAAAATCAATGTTATGTTGAGCCCTGGCTGGTGTGGCTCAGTGGATTGAGCACCGGACTGTGAACTGAAGGGTCGCTGGTTCGATTCCTAGTCAGGGCACATGCCTAGGTTGCGGGCTAGGTCCCCAAGTAGGGAGTGAGCGAGAGGCAGCCACATATTGATGTTTCTCTCCCTCTCTTTCTCTGCCCTTCCCCTCTGTCTAAAACTAAATAAATAAAATCTTAAAAAAAAAAAAAAAGGTTACATTGATTGTAATAACCCCGAGCTGGATACAAACCAAATGTCCATTAATAGCTGAATGGACAGGCGAACGCAGTAGAGTCCTGTGCCATTTAACAACAGGGATACAGGCTGAGAAGTGCATCGGCAGGCGATTCCGTTGTTGTGTGGACACAATGAAGTACACTTACACAAACCTAGACCATCTGGCCTACTACAGGCCGCGTGCTTCCTGCTCTGAGGCTACAAACATGCACCGTATAAGAAAACAACAGGAGGTTAGTTAAGGAAAGCCCGTGAAAAACTGGTACAACCCAGAGACCTGGCAAACATAAGACGGATGAGGCTGCCGCTGGTGTAACAGGGCATGTTTTACAGCAAACTTTTTTTTTTAAGTAGAAAGAGTACACTCTAAAATCATGATAAACAGCAGAGTAAATACACAAGCCAGTGACATAGTCATTTATCACTATGATCAAGTATTCTGTTCTGTACCTAATTGTACGTGCCACACTGTCACACAACTTGCAGTGGTTTGTTTCCGCCAATGTCACCGCAAACATGTGAGCCACGCATTGTGCTGTGACATTATGGTGGCTATGATGTCGCTAGGCAAGCTCCATTATGATCTCATGGGACCCTCACCGTACAGGTGAGCCGTCATTGACTGAGATGTTACACGGCGCATGACTACGCATCCATACAATAGGATGCTGCTCGGTATTAAAAAAAGGAACAAACTATTAACACATGCAATAATATAGATGAGTCTCGGAAGCATTCCATCGGGTATAAGAAGTCAGGGAAAAACAAGATTCTACTGTATGATGCCATTTTTATAAAATTCTAGACAAGACAAACTAACCTATTGGGACAGAAAACAGATCAGTGGTCGCGCCTAGGGACAGAAGGATTACCAAGGGGCAGAAAGAAAGTTTTTTTTTGGGGGGGATGGGAATGTCTGTTATATTGATTATGACGACGGGTTCACAGATGTATGTATGTACAAGTAAGTCAAAACACCAAATTGTACTCTTTAAACACATGCAATTTAGTGAGTTTCAATAATTAATTTTTTGATAAACTTGTAAAGGAAAACCCCATGTTCAATACAATATATTCACTTGTTTAAAATAACCTTGTAAGTACTCTTTTAGCTCCCGTGGAAACTGAGGCATACAGAGGAAAGCTGACACAGCCACCAGCGAAGTCAGTCCAACTGGCTTCAGTTCTCGGCTCTGCCACTGGGCGACTGTGGCCAACCTCCTTGTCCACCCCAGGCCACAACCTCCTCATCCCCACCATGAGCAGATGACACAGTGATTGCTAGGGATCTTTCAGTACTGGCTGGATTTCCAGGACGGTGTCCTTAGGAATTAATTATATCTAAGGTTACATGGTACAGAGTGGTAGGTCCTCCTGGGCACCCAGGTTTTCTGACATCCCCCTCCCCTTGCCCATCCATACTCATGCATTCTCTGAACGCCCCTGCTGAGGTCTCTTTGTTGCACACAGCGATGGTTCAACCTTGAGCTGCATCGGCATCCCCCAATGGCTTGGAAACCCACAGATGGCTGCGACCCACCCCCAGAGTTTCTGATTCAACAGGTTTCCGATTGGGGCTGGGCTGAGCATTTGCATTTCCTACAAGCTCCCAGGCCTGCGGATGCTGCTGGCCTAGCACCACACTTGGGACCCAATGGTAGACAGCATCCCCTACCTCCTGACTGCAGGGGCTTTGATAAGTGGTATCCAACCTTGTGTTCCAGAAGCCCCCCTCCTTCTTTTTCTACCAAAGCTTCCTGATTCCTGTCCCCGCACTGCGGGATCCGGTCAGGGTCCCCGAGCCTCTCCCTGGACACAGCCCTGCAGGCAACCCTGTCCCACTGTTCTGTGAGCTCTTGTCCTGTGGCATCTGGTCTGAGGTCACACAGCTGGGGCGCACAGGGCCAGCTCCTGCATCTGATCTGGGAACTCAGGTTCTCAACACTCTGTACAGAGTAGGTCTTCAGCAAGCATCCTTGTCTTCCTTTGCATCCATTTTGAACAGAAGGCTGAGGAGGGCTGGGGGCGGGGGGTGGGGGGTGGCGCATGGCCTGCACCTGCCTGCAAGCACCCTGGTCCTGCTGCAGGTACAGAACTAGAGCACAAAGCCCACTGGCCCCATCTGTGCAACCACCAAGGGTCTTCTGAGTGCCCTTTGTGTCTTCAGATGACACCTGCCCTCTCACACTGTAACCCGCATGGCTTCTATCTGCCCATACCCTCCGAACTCTATGCCTTGCTACCTCTTGCTGGCCTTGTATGCATGCCTAAGGGGCTCCAAATGCCTGATTCGTGACCATGCCCCTCTTCCAGGTCCTTCTACTGGGACCGCTGAAAGAAGCCCTTCTGAAGCTGAGGGATGCATTTCACACCAGAGGCATCCTACCAGAGCCCCAGGAGAACATGGTACTGCCCACCTGTAGAACTGCAGGGACGGGCCAGGCAGTCCCCCAGGTCGCTCACCTGGGCAGGTGGGGCCTTCCTGATACCTTTGCTTGATGCTGCTGCTGGCATGTCTAGGAAAGCACAAGTCAGCACCTCCTGGCTGTGTATGAGGACCTCAAAGCAGCAGACGGCCACGTATATGCTGACGGCCTGACCATGGACAGACTGGTGGAGCCTGACGCTCGCCTTGTCTGTCCATCTAACTGCTATTTCTTTACTGTCCAGAACCAGAGAAGCCTCCAGAAACCGATCACAAGGGAGCTCCGCATGGGAGGTTTTCACCTCTGAAAAGTACTACATCCTTTAAGGGTTTCTTTTCCCCCATCATTTCTCTTGAGAAGAAAATAGACTTGTTCCCTAAAGGGAAGCCCTAACTGCAAGTCAACGTTAAACACTACAGTGCTGTGAGCCGAAGGCCTCTGAATTAAAGTCAGCAGTGAAACAAATAAGCAATTAAAACAGCTATTTTGAGAAGCCCTGGAAAGCAGGCAGCTACAATATGAATTATTCATTCATACTGCCAGGATGTCTTCTGGCCATTGTCCTCTGTTCTCTTGCTCTTGTTCAGTCAGCCATTCAAGCACGGAGGGGACACAATACCCTGGCCCTGGGACATGGGTGCCTGAGTGCACGCGCGCCCACACACGCCCAAATGCACACACACAGCCCACGAGGAGGCCAGGTGGCCACTCCAGATGGTGAGCCACACGGAAAAGAAACCCGCAGGTTGGCAGACGCCTTCAGCTCTGGTGCCAGGGGAGAAAGCATGAATTTCTAATTGGCTCAAGAGGCACGCAGGCATGTGTTGGTGGGCTGGGGGGTGGAAGGGCGGAGGGCGGTGAACAAGGGGTGACAAAAGATCACCTGCACAGTACAAAAGAGAATACACAGGGAGGGGCAAAAGTAAATTTACAGCTGTGAGCATGTGAAACAGTCTATTCTTGTACTACTATTTATTAATGATTATATTATTTTCCATATGAACCATGTAAACCTGCTTTTGCCCCACCCTGTCTAAGGTGCTCCCAACATTCCACAGCCTTCCTGGCTGCTCTGCGGTTGATCTAGGGGCTCGACAGGCAATGGGTGGGATCTGGAGCATCAGCTGTCTTCACATTGAGACCACCCAAAGTCTGGACATCCAAGGATGCACTCAGCCCTTCCTGCCACCAGCCCACAGGAGCACTGCTGTGCTAGCATGTCTTATATTCATACAGGTGACCTTTCATCCTCTGCGGGCCTCAGTTTCCCCATGGACTCCACCTCAACCAATCCTTCCAGGTGTGGCGTTCCATGGTGCATTCTGTCATGAAGATCTAGCATCTGAGAAGTGACTTGCCTGCTCCTTTGTCAGGGCTCAGGGTCGAAAACCTTTAGAGAGTAAGCACGCTAACACATGCTTTGCACTTTACAGGTGTTGCATGTCAGCATGTTCTCACCACAGTCCAGGCAAGCGGCTCCCATCGCAGCCCCACGGTGTAAATGAGTGCACGGAGCCTTAGATAGAGCCATGCGCAGTTGGCCAAGGTTACGCGGCCCTTAAAACAACACAGAGGATTTGAATCCGGGTCTTCACGACCACATTCCAAGAGTGAGTGGAAGCAGCGGACTCTACACAACCGGGCGGCCAGAAGAGGGAATTCTAAAAATATCGCGGGACTGAAAACTCTCCCCTATACTAGCTTTAAACTTTAAAAATTAGGGGGCTATTTTTGCCCCTGACTACAAATGCTAGGAATGCATATTAGAAATGTTAGTTGATTAGTGATTAGTGAACACTGTGGGTGAGGACGTAGGAGACAAGAAGAAAGAACACTGTCTATCAGGGTATATGGAACGAGATGAGCAGGTCTTGGAGCCCAGCCCAGAGGCAGAGGTCATGACTGATGAAGGACAGAATAAGCGTCAGAGAAGCACCCTGAAAAGCCACCTAAGAGAGAAGGGCCTCAACGATGTCACCCAGTCGTCCTGAACACAAACGCATCAGTGACGTGCTGCTGCTGCCACCCTATCCAGGCGGAGAGACTCGCACACCGAGACGTTCAGTGTGGCATTATTTACCAGACGAAGAAAGGAGCACAGCCTCAGTACCTGTAGGGAATGAATGGATGGAAAACCGCGGTTAAAAGCGTTCAGTACAACTATTCGAAATGCATTTTCACGAAGGAAGAATGCATATATTGCAAATAAAAAAAAAAGAACATTTAAAATGCAGGACCCAAAATTGGCCATGCAGCAAAATCATGCCTGCCCAAGAAAGAGGGAAACTGACTCAGAAAAAGACAAAATGTTGCGTGTGTGCCCTTCCCTGCCGGGGACAAGGTTCGGGTTTTCTGTTTGCTGCTTTTGCTTTTACCATTGTTTTTGCTTTAACAACCAGAAAGAAGATGCCCCCCCTGCCTCAAAAAAAAACCCAAAAAACCCTAAAAATATCAAGAATATTTTCCTATCCAACTTCAGTCCTTCTATTCAGAATCTCTTACTGGCCCTTTATAAAAAAGTCATTCTAAAATAAATCCCAATTTTTTTTTCTTATGGGAAAATTCAAAGTATAGAGAAGCATTAAAATGTTGAAAACAAACAAGTGTAAACAGCAGTTACATAATCCTTGCTTAGAAGTGCAGCGGCGAAGCAGAGTGGAGGCCAGTGAGATCCTGGTGTGGCCCTGGACTGTCTGCCCAGGGAGGGAGAGAGCCAGCCCTGCTGGGTCTCCTCCTAAAGCCTGCAGACCCCATGAGGGACCAGCCTTGGGCTTTATCTAGGAGCTGATGTCAAAGGCCTGAAAGAGACTTGAAATTTTTTCTAGATACCCCCACCGTACATCTAGGTATGAAGATCATAGGGAAAAAGCAAACCATTATCAATCACCCAAATTACAACCCATTAGGTTTCGCTGGAGAAATGCTAGTGGGTGAGAAATAGGGACCCACTTGGAATATTTGGGGTGTCAAATGGAAAGTCGATAGAGAGTAGACCAGCCTGTCACAACACAAACGGCGGAAGGCCACAGTTATAATACTGGGCCAGCAGGAGCTGAAACTCCCTGGACCTCTCTGTCCCAAGAATGGCCTGGGACCTGGCTCCCAAAACCACCCAATTAGCTCCACACTGTTCTCTCACACCTCCCGTGCTGTCCCTTCTGCCCAGGGCCCCCTTTCCCTGGACACCTGCTTATCTGAGGGCAGGGGCTGGAAAACCATTTCTTTGCAATCTACATACTTTTTATTATTTGTTTCTATGCCAGTCACTTCCATCAATTTCAGGAGGGCCTGAGTGAGCAGTAATATCCTGTAAATCACTGGAACCTCTGCATCTCCTAGGAAAGGGCACCCAGTGAGTGTTCACTGAATGAATAAATGAGCTCATGAAAAAACAAACCAACCAAAAAAAAAGTTTCAGTGGAATTTCAAGCAGGGTTCACGGCCGGGACCTCTAACTTCCAAGTTTTGCTTGTCCTAACAAAGAGACATGCCTTTGCATTCTTGACCTTGACCTTATTTATAAGTCTCAGATAACCATCCCAACAGCAGCATCATTACCATCAATACTGTTCCCCCATTTTACAGATGAGTAAGACAACACTCTGGACTTTCCCAACCTGACAGCACTCCCAGATCCCTGGTTTGTGCCAGGGTTGGACACGGGCCACCTGGGCCCTGGCTCACTGGCTCATCCCTTCCACTGTCACCTGCCTTGGTGGGCCTCCCCTCTCATTCCACACGGGAAACTGGAGAAGTATAGCCACGGCCAGTTCTTCACCGGGAATGGATAGCCCAAGCCTCTGTCGCCTGCTCCTGTTTCATTCTCATTAGTATAATCATCATCATCGTGGAGAGGGGAAACTCTCCCCGGCACAGGCATTCTGCAGCCCTTGGCTAGCTCTGCTCAAGACGCGGGACAAGGAGGTGACATCCGAGGGTGGAAAGGATCCTGGGGATTGTCTGCAGGTTTCAGTTACTCGGGAGCCACTGCCGACTCCTTCACTACATGTGCTCCCTGGGAGGAGGCAGGGTGTGGGCCAGACAGCCCTTGCTCGACACTAGTGTGCTTAGTCTTCCCGTCCACAGATGCCAACACAGAGGAGCCCAGCACCTTCACGAGGTCAGGGTGACGGGCGAGGGCTTTGGGGCCTCATGCAGGGTGCTCACTGGCACAGAACACGGCTCAAGAAGTGCAAGTTCCTTTGTTTTTTTCTACCTTCTCTTCAAAATCAAGTTACCTGTCGGCTACTTAGCAAGTCTAATCAGCAGAAACCATGTGGCAAGATTTCATGATGGAAAAGCATCGATTTGGGTCTGGCGGGAGGCCCATGATCCAGGATTCTTCCCTGTGGCTCACTCTCCATGCTCTGCACGGGTGGGAAACGGATCTGCAGCTTCGAGCTTTCAGTCAATGGCCTGGACCCTCCTCCGCTGGATTTCCCAAAGCCCACACATCTCTGCCATTTGTCCTCATCATGGTCCCCGGGATGCACTGACCTGTCAGCACCCCACTCTGTGAGCAATTATGCAGCTGATGGCTTTCTTGGTTCTCCACCTGCTCCTCCCTGCTCACCACCCTTCCATAAAACACACACACACACACACACACACACACACACACACACAAACAACAACAAACAAGTCAATCCAATCTTATCGTTCTCCTGCTTCAACCCCTGCAAAAGTCTTGCCGCCAACACCAGAATGAGCCCAAGCTCCTTGCTGCGGCCTGGGCAGGGCCTCCCTGACCCGGCCCCTGGCCTTACGTCTCCAGCTTTATTTTCTGCAGTTCTCAGAACTCAGCCACTTCACTCACTCCCCACAGCCTTTGCTCACGCAGGTCCCTGTGCCCGGGATGCCGCGACCTGCCCTTGCCCACACATCTGTCCACATTCTGTATGGCGGTTTCCCTCTGCCCATCAGCTCTCAGACATAATGTCATCTCTGAGAGGCCTTCCCAAGCAGCCCATTACTTTCTATCACTGTTTGTTGATTGACATGTTGATGGACAGACTATCTGTCCTTTCCACCCGGGTGGAGCCAGCCTGCCTCACTCGGCCCTGGCAGAGAGTTGGCTGATCTCCTACTAACTGATGAATGAATGAAACAGAGGACTTGTGAGCATCCCCTCTCCTCTCCAAGGGGAAGCAGGGGTGTCCAACCTTTTGGCGTCTCTGGGCCACACTGAAAGAAGAAGCATTGTCCTGGGCCACACAAAATACACTGCTACACGAAATGACAAAAGAATCTCATAATGTTTCAAGTAAACTTATGATTTTGTGTTGGGGTGCATTCACAGCCGTCCTGGGCTGCATGCAGCCTGCAGGCCACAGGTTGGACACCCCCAGTAGGGTTTCCTTTTTTTGACATTTTTTTCCTTTTCTCTCCCTCCTGAACCTAAGCCCCTGAGCCTGACACTTAGGAAGCCAACACCCTACTCCTACTGTGTTTTAGGAGCAAAGCCCACCCCAACTCGGGGCCCGATGCTGAACCACTCACCCTGGAGCCTCAGGGCCCCCCTCCCCCGGCTCACAGCAAACTAGAAACTACCAAGGACGGGTCCTGAGAGCTCTCCCGAGGGACTGAACTGACGGGACCAAAATGGGACCAACGAAGGAGAGACTCACTGACGGAGCAGATGACATGCATCCAGAACCCTCTCTCTGCGGACCGCACAACTGAGACCCTGGAGCTGGGCCTGTGGTGAGCACCCAGGCGTCCCGCAAATTTCAGAAATGATCACTTACCTTTGTGCCCAGGACAGAGCTGGTGTGAGGCACACCCCAGCTTCCCCCAAAATGTAGAAGGGAGCATATAAAGAATGACTTTTCTTAAAGTAAGTGAAAATACATTCCCAAAACATAGCCAAGTGGTTTAAATTTTGCTTTTCCTTAGTTAGGGAGCAGGCAACCCAATGAGAAAGGATTCTACTCTGAACCCCCGATTTACATCTGCTCAAGGGCATCAGTATGGAAAATCAAAAGATGAAAAAAAACCCATTCATTTCTGAAAGAGCCTACACTAATGAACAAATATTTTTTACATAGCTCCTCTATGCCCGGCAGCAAATATTTTACACACGCGTGTAAAACCAGCTGGAAGTAAACATGTTCATTCACACAACAACATACATGGAGGAACGAAAACAGTGACGACGTTGTTCAAAGGGACGCGTCCGTGGAAGGTGCCCCCGGATTCAGAGGAAGGCGAGATGCCTGTGTGCTGGCTGGCTCCCAGGAGGCTCCTGAAAGGAAGCAGGAAGTAGCCTGGGTCCTGAAGGGCAGCCATTGTTCAGCCAAGTAAATAGCGTGGCGTGTCTTCAACCTTCACAAGCGGGCACTGTGCGGCAAAGGCAACCAAGGGCTCGAGAGGGGCTGTGCGTGTCGGCACCACGCGCAGCTCCAGAGGAGTCACCCTCCAGACCATGGTCCAGGGGCAGGAAAGGTCAGGCTCCCTGAGGACTTAGCAACCCTGGCTCTTTCGGGGTTTTTTTAGATTTTATTTATTTTACACAGAAAAAGGAAGGGAGGGAGAAAGAGAGGGAGAGAAACATGGATGTGTGCGAGAAACATTGATTGTTTGCCTCTAGTGTGCCCACCACTGAGGACCTGGCCTGCAACCCAGGCATGTGACCTGACTGGGAATCCAACCAGCGACCCTTTGGTTCATAGGCCAGTACTCAACCCATTGAGCCACACCAGCCAGGGCTGCAACCCTGGTTCTTTTGGGCAGCCAATGAGAAGACTCAACTAGGCAGGATCATCAGGCGTTTTTGCACATTAGTATCATTTTGTCTCTTTACTTAAGAACTTCATCAAACCAGCAAGAACTGCCCCCAGAGTCTGGAAGAATAGCATGGGACTGAAGAAAATTCTAGTAGGGGACAGTCATAGGGTACTTCCAGGGAAACCGGCGGGGCAGGGGGAGGTCAGTGGTGGCCTCTCCTTAGGGAAAGCAGAAGAGGAAGGGGAGCACACCCGCTGAGGTGAGTCTGGGGAGGCCCAGCGATGGGAAGAGCTGTCCCAGGACCCTAGAAGGGCCCAAAGGACATAGAAGGGTTCCCAGTGGGAGGGGGGCTGCTGGCGGAGCAGAAGAAACAAGAGCTTTGGAGCCTGCAGGTCTGGGTTCGAATCAGAGTTCAGCCGTCCACCTCCTCAGTAACAACAACAACAGTTCTCACTTACAAAGCATCACTAGTGGACAGGCGCTGTCCTAAGAGCTACACACATTAACTCAATTTACTCCTCCCAGCGATGCTGTTGAGAAGACACTATTCTGTGTAAGTAAGGACTGCTACCTGCCTTCTCATTGGAAACAGAGAGTCCGTCCCTCAAGGCTCTCTGAAAAGTGGCAGAGCTCGGGTTCGAACCCAGAAAAGCGGGTGTTGTGTGCTCTTACCACAATGCACCATAAACTTAGTAACGGGAGTTAAAAATAGTAATGCCTTGCAGAGTTATTCTTACAATCAGGAAAGAAAAAAAAAAAGAAAAAAAGATTGGAAGGGCTCTGGCACCAAACCGGAGCCCAGGGATGACACCCAAATACTTATCGGGTGAACCCAAAACACGACTGACGTCGCCAGGCAAACGAGAAATCTGCCAGCGGCATACTGTGTGGTTCTTGCTTTGTCAGTGTTATTTCAGATGATGGAACTCAGGCCCAGGGAGCTCGACTCGCTCAAAGTCACAGCTCTGGGAAGAGACGAGGACAGGAAGCCAACTGCGTCCCAATCGACAGCACTCCGTAAGCACATATGGAGCACTATCTTTCAGATGGGGTTCGTTTGCGTGTACTGAGCTCGTGCCCCGTGCCAGGCGGTGTCTCGTTCGACTCCCCCATCCACCCTGTGAGGCAGGTGCCCGGATCGCCGCCAATTCACAGGAGGGAGGGTCCTGCGGCTGGAAAGGAGCAGCTCTGGGATCCGAAGCCAAACTGGTTCCTTCTACTACACCAGCTGCCCCTCCAGGAAGACTGGAAAGAGAACGTGGAGCAAACCGAAATGTCCTGGGTGGAGAGTGTGACGGCAGTGAGAAAGTCACTGGGCAAACCTCAGGGTCTCAGTTCTGAGCAGTGAGCCTATGCGTTACTAAGGAGGTGCTGGGGGGCACAGAGTGGGGGCTGGTGGAGCTGCTGCTCCAGACCAACTCTTCCAAAAGCAGGAGGGCTTGGGTGGCCCTGGCAGTGGGCCAGTCACCGTGCTCCCAACCCTGCTCTGCCTTCTGCTCACAAACAAAAGTAAAACGAAGAAGAGCCAGGTTAATGAGGGGAAAGAAAGGGCACTGCCTGAGGACCTACTATGCACCTAAGATGTTGAGTCCCAGCTTGGCGGAGCCACTCATGGACTGTGTGAAATGAGCAACTCCTATGACAGGTGTCCCGTAAATACTAGAGCACAGGTACCCGCCCAGCAGGTCTGTGCCGAGGAGGGGCCCTGCAGGATGGGAGGCAGGGAGCTTTTACAGGGAAGGAAGAAAGGTTTCTTGAGTCGGAAGTAGGAAAACGTTGGAAACACCACCAAAAAGGGGGATGCTACATACAGAAGGAGATTTTACAAGGCTTGCTCAGAAACAGGTGTACCAAGGGACAAAAGGGTCAGACACCTGAGTGCCCAAGATGATGCTCCCCCACCCCCCTGCACCATTATTCTGTGGCTGAATGACCTTGTGAGTCCCTGTGATGCAATCCTGGGGCCTCGGTTCAAATAGGACTTTGGAAATCGCTGTGCCCAGCTGTCTCATTTCAGAGATAAGGAAACTGAGGTGAGAGATGGGGGAGTGACTTGGTCATGGTCCCTCAGAGGCAGAGCTGGGAGGAGGGAGCTCACCTCGTTCCTCCATCTACCAGCTCTAGAACCTCGGGCGTGTCAGTTAACTATGCCGTGCCTCAGTTTCCCCCTGTGAAAAATGGGGATCACCATAGTTCCTCTACCTCAGAGGGCTGTCAGGAGGTTTACAGGACAATGTGCATACACACCAGGCATTGTGTCTGGCACATGGAAAGAGGTCAAGGCACATTAGCTATTCTAATTTTCAGACTACTCAGGAACTTTTCCACCTGGAGGGAAATCCTTTTCTTTCCACATCCCCACACCAACGACCCCGGACTGCAGTTTGGAGACTGGTCACCCTGAGCCCCACCCCAACCAGATTCCTTCTAGGCCACCTTCAGGAAGAGCCTCTTTAAGCCCTTTTCTGGGCGGCTCATTTCTATCTCCCTTTGTGCTTCTCAAGTGGACCCTAACCAGAGAACTACGCCCCGTCCCTACATCCCCAGCTTTCCGGAGGGAGCCTTCGGGCTTCCTCCTTGGAGAAGCCCTTGTTTGGGATGGCTGGCACCCCCCAGCTGGCACGTTGGTGAGGCTCCTCTGGCCCGACCGATCTCGAGATGGGATAAAGGGAGGCCTGTGCTCCCGGCCAAGCTGCCGTCCCCACCCCGGAACTTCTTGAGAGGTGTGCTCATGGATAGGACAATGATGGGCAGCCCTTCCCTCGGCCAGTGGTGCCAGCAGCTCGTCCCATCCGGCCGTGGATTAAAGGAGCCTGGGTAAGTGCCCAGGCGGAATAAAGCCCGCAAACATCCTGAAGACGTGCCCCTCCTTGGCATGGAAACAGCGGAGAGGGTGAGGGTGAGAGTGACCGCTGGGGCCGAACTGAGCTGCCCCTGCACACAAGCAGACGTGCACAAACGCAGACATGCGCACATGCGCGTCAGTCGCCACCCCTGAACGCAGGACCAGCTCTGCCACCTGGCAGCTGCATGCCCTGCGCACATCACCTCCTCTCTCAGTGACATACCCAACACCTGTCAAACGGGGCTGACAGTAACGGCCATCTCCTAGGGGTGAAAGGGCTCAGGCGTGGCGGGGTTCTGCACAGTGCGTGGATTCAGCAGGTGCTCAACACTTTTATCACGGTGGGCACATCGAATAATGAAACCATATCGGCAGACCAGATCAGATCCCAGCTTTGCGTCAAACAGCTGACACTCTTTCCCATAGACAGTGCCCTCCCCCAGGTGAGGTCAGTGCATATCCTCAGTGGACAGTGGACAGAATAATGCCCGGCACATATGCTGAGAATGAATACAGAGGGATTTCGTTTTTCGAACTGACTTTACTTAACAATGAGTTAATTTTTTAAAAAATACAAAAAATATCTAACCCCTCCCCGCCACAAAAAAAAGCCCACAAGCCTACCAGATTTCACCCAGGCTAAGAAATGAAACAGATCCTCACAGGGGCTCCTTGGCACCCTCTTTAAAGCAGCTGCCCCAACCCTTGAGTGGAGGGTATAGGTGGGAAAATGGAGGACGTGTCCAGATTGAGCCGCGCATGAGCTGATGGAACAGCAAAAACAGGGTTTCGGTTCCACTTTAGCGAGGGATCCACAAACAGTCCCAATAGAATGAGCAACGACTTCACAAGACCTTTTCTTTGACACCAGCATCTCCACAAACGGTTCAAGGAGGTCCCAGGGCAGCCGCTGGGATGGATGGCACAGAACCCCAAACTCCCTCTCCAGGTGAGGCAGGGTGAGCGTGGGGAAGGCTGTGCCTGGACCCCTGCAGAACCGGTGGGCTGAATAAGCATCATGGAGTGGCCTCCTTCCTGGGGTCTGAAGAATTCACAGCATCCCAAGCCCTGGGAAACAGTGCCTGCATCCTCCAAAGTCCTTGCAGCTGACCCGGAGAGACCCTGACCTTGGCCTCTGAGGGACTTGTCACTCAGGGACTGGGATGAGGGTTGTTGCCAATGCCTTGGGTGATTTCTGAGGACCCCACAGGAAAGGAAGGAGGAAGCCGGAGCACAGGCCCAGTGCCACAGATTAAGAATGCTTTTCTCACCACTAGGGACAAAGGCCCATCCGAGACAAGGGCTGCAGGCTTGTTTCCTGATCTGCTCAGCACCCCACTGCGCCCTGCTTGGCCCCGAGACTTCCAAGAGACCCTCAGAATACTTGTCCAGTGCCCCAACATCAGAGAAAAGGCACCTGGGAACTGAGGGAGACACAGTACCTGACTTAAACACAGGGCCCTACTCAAACTCTTTTACAGGCACCAGAACATCCATTGTCGCATTAAAGAGCAAGGGTCACCTGGCAATCATTTCCAAACCGCCACCAATTCATGGAACAATCTCACTCAAAGAGCATACCATTCTTGGGCCCTGGGAGGTCCCCTGTGTTTACTGTTTAACTAATCCTAACTAATTGCACAGGTTTTTCAACAATGGCTTGGCCGAATTCCTTTGCCCACTGCAATACAGGAGGTATTCCAATGTATTCTGCATGCTTTTAATTCTCTCAACAAGCATTTCAGGCATGCACGGTGTGTGTGCTAT